>JAVSBS010020388.1:31492-46139 GCA_033124195.1 Coracias cyanogaster | reverse complement strand
AACATGAGGAGGAACTTCTTTACTGTGAGGGTTACAGAGCACTGGCACGGGCTCCCCAGAGAGGTTGTGGAGTCTCCTTCTCTGGAGACTTTCAAGACCTCTCTGGATGCGTTCCTGTATAACCAGCCCTAGATTCTATGGTCCTGCTTGGTAGCGGGGTTAAACTCGATCTCCAGAGGTCCCTTCCAATCCCTAACATTCTATGAGTCTACGAAATAGTGTTTTCTGAACAGCAAAAATCTTCTCTTTTTCGAGACTGAATGTCAATTCATTTTGTTGAGATTATTTGATTCTAACCTTACACTAAAGCACTGATGGCAAGGTTCAAAAAACTTTACAGTCTCTTCCACCACCTCATGAGAAAAACCAACCAAACCAAAATCAGTGGTGCTGGAGGTCACCACACAAAACCTAACCGGATATAACCTTCTGTGTAGGTATTGAACTGCTGATAGTTACTTCATAATTGGAGTTCTCCAAGCAGTGTCAAATCCACCTGGAGTAGTTTTTGCTTCAGAGGAAGGTGTTTTTTTATTGTTATTTCACATGAGAAGTCATCAAAAGCCTTTAAAAATCTACAGTAATCAAAAGGGCCTAACATGGGACTGGTGTCATTTCCCTCCCTCCCCCAAAAAACCACCCAAACCTTCAACCTTAATTTGTACTTTAGGCATACTCTTACCATCATCTTAACATGTATGTTTCTAGAAACAGAATAAACCTACTTGTCCATGTTAATTTTTAATCTTTTGGTACCTCACCTTCCACCAGTTCTCAAAGACTGCTCTGAAATATTTATAATGAGAAGAAAAAAAAAAAAAACCAACACGCAAGCAAAAAACCAAACATGGTTTCTCAGGAGGTAGGAGGTTACAGCTTAACATCAACTAACATCAGTTTCTGGATAAATACAGAAGTAAACAGTGCAAGATGAATAAATGACTGAGTTGCCATCTGATTCTGTTGTCAGCAGCTCTTTGGAAACACAGCTACCTCATTGAAGTGTTTGCCAAATACTAAAGAGAGCAGTACACAACCTGAGGGGAGTGAGGCAAGAAAGTATTGCTTTGATATCCACTCATCTGGAGTAGTTACCTACATGCATCACCTTTCTAATCCCAAACCAGAGAATCTCTTCAGATAACGTAAGTGCCAGGTGCATTCTGGATCTGTATCTTCCTGTTTGATGCTCCCACACCTGCTGCTATGCAGAACTATTCAAACAGAATATTCATTTGTCCAGAAACATTCCTACTACCTCAGCCAAATATCATCAACCTGCATGGAGAAACTTTTACACCTTTGGTCTGTTTCAATCACCTTAAAATGCAACTAATCAGATTACAGACTTTAAAACAGATGCATTCTAGACCAGAGAAGTGTAAATTCTCACTTTGTGTTGTTTGCAAAAGATTTTTTTCATCTGCTTCTGTGATATATATTGCTAGCTAATTTACTACACAGATAATCCAGAGATGTCATTGCAAAAATTCATTACTCTAGGTACAAATTCCACTCAACTGGCTGCCGCCTTAATGATTGATAAATATGAAAACTAACAATATGTTATTCACCCATCAGTTTCTTACAAACAGCAATTGCCCAAGGAGCAACCTGAAGCACTGTTATAACTTGAAGTGCTTCGGTTATGCATATTGGCTCGTATTTTTCACTAATTTCAATATCCCCCCCCCCCCCCACCGACATCAAGAAGGATGACTTATGGAGAAGTTCTAAATTTATCATGGAAAGATAGCAGCAGCTTAATTAAGGCTGTTATCAGCTTGCACTATGAATATTTGCTCTCAGCTCATCCAGTTCTCACCTCAGACAACTGTCTTGATTGAGCAATTAATACACATTAAAAGACAGAGTTCAATACTTGTAGGAAAGTTATGTACAAATACACACTTGCCAGGTTCCAACTTTCATCTCTTTTACCATGAATTGTTTCTTCAAGTATATTTGCACTAAAAAATTGTTTTAATTAAAGCATACTGCTTTTGATAGTTCTGATATCCATCAGAATTATCATCTTTTTATAGTAATTAACACTTTGAGTCATTGAGACTACAAAAAAAAAGCAGCTTGAAAATGATTTTTTTGTTTGTTTTCTTCCATAGCATTTTTGCATCCACTTTGTGGAGTTAGCCTCTGAGGAACCAGCAGGCTGTGCAAGACAACAAAAAAGAGAAGTACTAAAAACTATGAAGAAATTATCATTACCTGGAAACTAAACAAGATGGCACAAGGTGACACTACAAGTACAAAGTTAATAGGGGATACGGCCTGCTCTATTACAGGCCTGCTGTCAGCAGATTCTCTCTGCAACCAAAGAGAGATACGAAGGTGATGTATTGTTGTAAATAGGGAGCTGTAGCTGACAAATATTTTCCACGTTTCTTACAAAAAGCAAGCCCCAATCCTTCAAGTTGATCTATGAAAGCCAGCAATGCTTTAGGCAACCATACAGGTTTTTCTTGCACTGAAAAATTAACCCATGAGGTCACATTGTAATCACATGTTTCTTGCCGTGTTTTTGCTGACATTCTTGTAACAGTTTTAAAACTTCCAAAAGAATATGGGTGATCATCTGCAAATTTCATTAGCTTTATCAACTGCAATCACTATTTTTACAGTATAGTAGTTAAAAACAGACAAAACGAGTATGGTAGAAACCATGGGGAGGAACAGAAAAGAAAAGCTTCTAGAATGAAACCCAACTGAAATATTTTTTAAGAAGCAGCTAGAGCTACCAAGTGAAGATTGAATACTTGCTCATCACATCATTTACAGATCCCTAAAGGAAACAATTTGCCACTGTCCAACAACACAGAGCAGTCGATAACATCTATATTTAGGCTAACACTTTAACTGTAAAAGATTATGACCTTTTTTTTTCCTGAAATGTTCTAACAAATTCATTTTTTGGAGAAGGTTACTACTACTCAATAGGGATAAATTTGTAACGGGCCTTTGCCAAGTAAAATTATCACTGTATTTGTCAAAGTTAGAAACGTCCCAAAACATTCCTCTTCTGTCATCTGCCACACCAGAAAAACTAGTGAGCCAATGAAGATACTCGCTTAATGTGGTCTTGCCAACAGAAGGCAGGATCCATACTGATTTCAAGGGAAACAACAGTCGTGTACAGGAAATCCTGAGAGACAACAGCTCCCTGAAAGGCAAGAACAAACCAGCTGTCCTTGCTATTCTTGGTAACTTCCACAACATCTTGCTCATGATACCTATAAATCACCTTTATATAGAAAGCCTCACAAAACAGCCCCCCACCTTAGACTCAGAAGATCCCACACCATGGAATAACTGCCACCTCTTGTTAGGGCCTAATGTGTACAACCCTGCATTGAAGATATCCTTTAGACTCTAACGTTTAGAGCTTCACTGTGACACTTCATTGTAATTATGTGTGTAGAAAACAGTACCTATTTATATCCCCTGCTTCTCATCCCACCTGTTTCAGAAAAAAAAGAAAAGACCTACAGCTCCACATATGTAAAACTACACAGCAAGACAAGTCCTGTGTAGGTTGTAGCCACACATAGAGAGTTTAGACACTAAAGATTCCTAGGCAGTCCCGTCACCTTGAGCCTAAGTAAGAGCTGGGATTGTTCAGTCTAGACAAGAGAACGCTCGGAGGAGACCTTATTGTGGCCTTCCAGTATCTGAAAGGGGCCTACAAGAAGGCTGAGGAGGGACTTTTTATACGGGCTTATAATGATAGGATGAGGGGTAATGGTTTTAAACTGGAAGACAGTAGATTTAGATTAGAAATTAGGAAGAAATTTTTCACTACAAGGATGGCAAGTCACTGGTACAGGTTGCCCCAGGAGGTTGCAGATGCCCCAACACTGGATGTGTTCAAGACAAGGTTGGACAGCGCTTTGAGCAACCTGGTCTAGCAGAAGGAGGGTTAGAACTAGATGATCTCTAAAGTCCCTTCCAAGTGAAGCCATTCTAAGTAATATCATGCATCCAGATTTATATGTACTCAATAATAATAATAAAAAAGTAACAGAGAAATTCTCAGGAACATAAAACTTTTACCATAGTTCCCCACTCAGCTTAGGAAAACTACATGTGAGGTTTTATGCTGTGATGCTTTTTGCAGCCAAAATGAGGATGGATTCAAACCACTTTCCTCTGTCCTGATCTCACTCCATTTTGAGGGTTGGAGTGAAGATCTTTCAAACTGGTACCTGGAAGTTAAAGAATTACATAGAATTTTTACATCTCTGCCTCAAGTCACACATTTTCTGCTTTAAGTTTTAGGTAAGTCAGAACATAGGTGAAAAATGACACTATATTATTGGGGTATTTAAGAACTTTTATGAGAACATATAAATAAAAACCATCCTGAAGAGCCTGAATGACTTGGAAAAACACCTCTTTAGTGCTTAAAAATCTCCCCAAAGTCTTTGGCTTTTCCATGTAAATGAGTGAAAACAGAGGAATTTGAACACGTATTCTATGGAAGATTTCATTAAAGGTCAAAACTATGTATTTCTTAATTTTTGTACTCTGTCATCTTTTTTTCATTCTCTGCAAATGCAGCAGGTCTCAGCAAGATATTTAACCAGGCTAAGAGACACCTTGATTGAACTTTGGAGAAAAAAAGAAGGCTGAAATCATGTTTCATTTTATATTAAAAATATTTACTTCCATCATTGTCCTATGTAATTCATAACCAATAAAAAACCCTCCAAAATTGGTAAAATACAGAATATTTTCATTCTATATTTCAAAGATTTTTTTTTTAAAATAAAAATACTTTATTTCATTTTCAGTCTACTTAATGAATCCTATCAGTTATTCATACGTTCTTTATCATTCAGTTTGGCTACCAAAGTTCTGCTTGAGAACAAGGACAAAAAGCAAGCAAGATCAGGAGTATGCTTTGATTTCCTTACTGTAACAGCTATCATATATTATTTACTGAACTTCAAAGCTTTGAAACTGATGATAAATACGGTGGGAAAAATAAGATGTGTTTATTTACTATCAATTATTTATTACATGTTTTATAGTATAACAGTATACATGCACAAAATAAAAAAACAGGTAGTGTGTTCATTTCATCAAAATTTACTGTTCTTTCTATCCATTCAGAGATTATGAATGGACTATTTGGTAACTTTTCGATAATAAGAGATACAAAAAATCTGACAATTTGAGGAAAAAAAGATTACATCCATACTTTGCAGTGAGAAACTTACATCTAAATATGCAAAACATGACTCAAGACTAGACAAAATGAAGTCCTGAATCAAAATAAACTACTTACATAAGCCTACTCAAGTAATAAAACATTTAGAGTCTAGAATACAAGTGATAGCTGAACTAAATTCATATCCACATCAGTCAGATCAAAGAATTAACATGTCAGTCCTCCTAAGCAAAGCAGGATATCAAACCAGTCAAGCAGTTACAGATCCAAATTTTCTTCTGATTAAAAGTAAGTCTGGGAGACGTGATTGTATGCCAGATAGCTATTGTTTTTAATGTGTCTTAGGTCAAACGTGGTAAACTTCACACTTCTAACCAGTGCTGTTTGTAATAGATTGGATGAAACAGGTTTACAAAAGAATCAATAAATGTAAAGACTGGAAAGAATTAGAGAGGCTTGCAGGCTTGTACCTATTGTCTGGGGGAATTAGATGTCAGTTTGAGTACTATAACTTCAACAAAGGTTTCCTAGCTTTAATTTACTAGAACACATAATGGGCCATGTAGAAACTGGGAAACACTAGTCAGTCTGAACACATTACTTAACAAACAGTTAATGAATGTTACAAACGTTATTATAGTTCTGGCATACTTTCTCTGCTCATTCATTTTAACTTCATAATCTTATAATGAAAGGACATTTCTTTTTGAGGCAGTTCCACTTAAACTAAGTCTGAGAAGCAAGAAACACTACAACATGTTCAAAATATGGATCTAAATAAATTGCAATAAACAGCAGTGCTAAAAGCTATATAAATAACTAGTGATCCACAGCCTTCCCGTCTGTCTCTCACAGATAGCCTATGTATTTGCATAGCTTATGCACACTTAGAGGTCAGCCATACTACACCCTAAATACACATCTTTAAGAAAATCTTCCATTTGCAAACTAATGCATCAAAACAAATGTATTTTAAAAGATGAGTAAATAAGTGTAAGGCACAATGAAAAGGAAAAAAAAAGCCACCAGCACATTTGTTACAAACAGTAAGACCGGTTGTTATCAGAAAATATAGCCCAAGTCTGGTTCACACATTAAAACAAGTTATAATTTCTTTCCTGAGGATGTTTAATTTTTCAAGCAGTTCTTGTGAAATAGAACATCCATACCTTTCCCAGTTAAATATTTCACAATCATCTGATCTATAGTCCTCAATTCAATCTGACTTTAATTGATGTGTACAATCTTAATCAAAAAGGCACAACTTCTCTGTTCCAATAAAGTAATTAAGACATAAGGTGTAGTTTTACAACATAACATGAAGATTCACCTTTGATTATCACAATGCACTTCCACATATTATCTGATTTATAAAGTAGAAAATGAAGAAACAGTGATGAACAAACTATCCATAAGCTTTTCCAGATAAACCATATGGACTAGTGTTCCAACAGACAAAATGAAATTTTAAACACACAATAGGGTTGTTTAATGCCATATTCCACTGGGCAAAATTGGATACAGAAGGCTGGATTTCTCCATCCCAGGTTCCCTCTTCAAACCACAAACTGTTCATGTGCAGCTGATAAGTACAGTATCTCTGAAACTCCCTTTATAACCCAGTGCATACATTGAAACAATCACTGGAGTGCATTTTTTCCCAGGGAAATGTATAAAGAACCTAATTTCTGAAGACACAATGTATTTTATCATAGGGTTTTGAATAACAAGTTATTGAGTTCTTGTTCTACCGTGATGGGAAAGCCTCACTTGGGACTTCTTGGTTCATAAGGCAAGAAGTTGCTATGACCATAAACAAAAAGGTATACATAGATCTGCATTACAAAGAATGTCCTTGTTACTGAGAAAGACTTTGTGGATATCAGCACCCACAGACAAAAGTAAACATAACCCACGTTCACTTTTATGTATTAAATGCTTACGTGTTCAGATATAAGGGTGCTGGTATCATCTGTTCCACTGCACTGCTGCATGGATTTAGTTTTGGTTTCTATCCTGTCAGCAACAGCCTGTGTGGGTAACACACTCAGGTGTGCTTTAACTAGTATGAAGTATCGCTACTCGCTACACTACATCTACAGCAACAAATACACATATTTGACATTCTGCTTTCTTCTCATTTAAATCTGCTTTAACAACTTGAGAGCCTTGTCACTTGGACAGCCAGGGTCATGATTTTTGAAGAAGGTTCATTGCAGGCAAATCCCAAAGGGCTGTATGAGTATCTCTTTGTCTGGTCACATCAAAAGGAAGTTTTAAAAAGGGTTAATTATCGCTTTAAAGTAAAAAAGGAAGTGCACGCCACAACAGAAGCTTCTGTTAATGCTCCTTTGGGCTGTTCATTGTGGAAACTTGGTTGACAGAAACTGGGATGAAAAGCTTAGAAACAGCTATTCCTAGAAACTGCTGCCTCAGAAGAAGAGGACACGCGATTAACCTTCTGGTGTATCAGTAGCCTAGTAAATTGTAGCATTCATAGTGCAGAAACATATTACGCAGTCCTTTCTCTGAAAAGAAATCTTACTCAAATTTATATTCCACCATATTCCTTTTTTTGTGTTACTGTAGAAATCAAGTATATTAGATGTTAAAAAATAAATAAATAAAATCAATAGTTCATGCTGCTAGTAGCCCCCACACATACAAACTTAGAGTGACTACAACTCCTACACACCTGATGAGTTCCCAACTTTTAAAACTGGGGCACAGGAGTGGGGCACCATCGCATTTTGGAAGCATGTCCTTTGACGTTCAAAGTGTCTTCCTTGTGAGAAACTTAGGGGAAATAATTTCCTGGCGAAAAGTATGATTCACCTTGCCTCAGCCAAAAATAATATCCGCAGTTATACACTCCTTTAAAATCCACTCTTATCACAGTTAAATAACTGAACAAATAGCTAAAGTATCTTTCCTTTTTTTTTTTTTTTACTGGCAGTGAGACAGGGAAGAAGCATGCCTATTTAAAATGTCTGTTTCCCAACTAGAGATGGGGGAAGTAGGAAGTTCTGCATTTCAACAGATAAAGGGTTAGATGTATGTAAGACTAGTAAAGGACAAGAACAAATATTATTTGGTTATAGGCATCCACAGAAAAGGGCAAACTATTTTTATACATGGAAATGTCATCTTTCTTAAACACTATTCTTAGTTTTCCAGTTTCTTCTCACTTTCCTTCCAATGCAGGATCAAACAGGACACTTAAGACAGCTTACCTCTAAAGTTAAAGAAATAGTTGCCTGATTGTTTCCAATGTCTCATAGACTTTCTTTCACCTTGCAATAGCCTCCTATGGAAAATGGAAAGCCAATTATTGAAGCAGAATCAACTTGGGAGAAAAAAGTATGCCCTTTCTCACTAACACAGAATTAGAGTAAATCAAGCTCACTATGCTCCTGCATAGAAAGTAGCCTGACGAGTATGGCATCCATCAAGATCTATGGAAAATTAATAAGTGATCAGCACATGGAAGAAACTGTAAATTTAAGAATTTCTGATATTAACACCCAGGGAGGAAACTGTCCCCAGAACACCTGAAATACACTCTCATCTTGTTGATATAATAAATATTTCACATTTAATTTCATTACCTCCTCCCTGCTACCCCCAACCCAGCCCCCCAACAAAAAAAGGAAAAAAAGACAAGGGGGTTGGCTGACAAACTAATTCAAAGTAGGGGGGAAGACTCCCACTGCTTCAGAAGCTTCCCTATGATCTTCATAAGAGAGGAGAACCCTTCCTTAACTCATCTTTGTACACCTGTATTCTATTTGTAGCAACATACTTCAGGGAAAGCCCCACAGACACATTCATTTCTTTTGTGAACTTTACAGCATATTCCTCCATGCTTTACAGTTAGAAAAATCTAGATACTTCATAATTTTTTTCTGCCCACAGGTTTGTTTTTGCTGGATACAGCCTTACATATTACAAAAGAAACAACGTAATTTTAATTTTGTCCTCTTACATTTAACAAGGAAGTTCCAAGCTAGTATAAAACCAGCTTGACTGCTTTATCTAATTATAAATTTTAGGGTATATCACCCCAGCGAATATTTCAATATTTTATGTACCTCCATGTAAATCCCTCATTTCCCCCCTTTATGAATCTGTACGTAGCACTTAGTTCTGCTGCAAATTTTTATTCCAAAGCAGATTCTCTATGTTCTCCACTGTTAATCTAGCCTACAAAGGCAGAGTGGAAGGATCATACAGATAACAGATAATACCTTAAATTTAGCACTAACATGCTGAATTTTTCTTTCTAAGAAATTAAATCTGTCAGTCCAGACCTATTCATGAAGAAGGAAAAAACTCAGTATTCCAGCAACTTCTACTTACCTTCCAGAACAAAAGGCTAGGCTTACTACACTCATCTCCAGTACACAAATCATTAACATAAACTATCTCCTGATTCATGAACATCACAGCAGGCAAGACATCACTTTCTCCCTTTCTGTATTTGCAGTTATTTTTCCATGTTTACGCTCTTTGGATAGACAAGAAATGCTGCATATTCACCTGCAGATGCCTTCCTTCAGAAGCATACCTGACAGACCTTTAGATTAAATATTTAGTGCAATCACCTGTGTAGGATACTTCCATCTGCTGCATGGATCTATAAGAACATACTGCTATTAAGATATTAATATTGTTTGGCCGCTTGAGATCTTTGAACGCTGGTGCCTAAGCCATTTATCATACTACACATGGTACCAATACAGGTAATCAATAGTATCTGCAATTTAGCAAGACTGAAAAAGCAAGCCTACAATTCAAGATGACAAACGCGTGGCTTGCGTAGGCACTCTCAGTTATGAGTAATGAATAGAAAAATTTTTTGCTAATGATGCATTAACAAAGCTATTCTGTTTGTTAAATGCCACGCAGCCCACACAACATTAATTAGCGTAATCATCTGAATTGTTGACATCTTTTACATAAGAGAAGTACCTTGCTTCATAAAGCTGTAACTAAAATCTTAGTGCATTTTCTTGAGCAAAATGGCTCATTCTATTTTTGCCAATTGCACATATTAAAAAGGAGGAAGCAAATTAAGCCAAATTAGCAGAAAAAAAAAGTAGTTTTATTGCCTTTAGAATATTCAGGTCATTTCTGTGCTATAGACACAACAAATACAAATGAGAGATTGTCTTTAATTCTTCTTCTTCTACACAGAGAAAACCACCAACAGACACCACATTAGTAGCCCTCCTAAGGAATCCATTTCAATCTCTTGACACAAAATACTATGCACTACAATGTTTAACAAAAACAATCATATTTTAAAAAATTCAGCTAACAAAGATGTTAGCTTTTCCCATTTATGTTCCCATTTTACAGCTTCATCAGCATTTTAAGGGATCAACAGAATTATTATGTTACTGTTTTAAATAAAAAAATAATTACTAAATGAGCTAAAAAAAAAAGCTTCTAATAGTTTCCAGGGTGATCCCCAAATCTCAAGAACCCTTCAGCTAAAGTATTTCTGTCAGGAGCCTGAAACTAACCTTATTTTAGTGATTATCAATTTTTCTGATTTGCAACTTATCACTGTTTATTCTTCCTCTACCAACAGGCATCCAAACGTGAGGGCTTATCCAGGAGTATAAATTCCTGTGACAAAGACTGAAAGATAAAACCATGCATTTGATCTACTCACATCTTTAGCTATCTTACAACTACAGTTCCTTATCACACAGCTCTAGACAGCTGAAAAACTCCATGTATACAAGAGCAGCAGCCCAAATCAGTTATTAACTACAATATCAATTATCAGATTTTTCTACCAAAGAATCCCAAAATTAACTCTTAAACCTGGGTACTGGTTATGCTTCATAACAGCTAAGTAATAGAAACAAAGTTTTTTCATCCAATATTAACATCTTTTTTAATCTCTTCCACTATTATTTGTCATTCTCATGATGTGAGGAAAAAGAAACTTCAAAAGGATTTTCAAATTTTTCTGGAGTTACTTATTTTTCCCTACTTATCTTCCATCTCTTAGTCATGTCAGTAAATATTTATCTTCCTATCAATACACCTGTTCTCATAATCCATGAAAAGGAGAAAACTAAGTACTTGTCTAACACACACACACTTACTGGAATTTGTTTTAAGCTTAGTGTATTGTTTTAGAAGGTTAACACTGACTGGGATCAGATTAAAAAGTTATTTTACTTCAACTTGCTAAAACAAAGCATCAAAACAAGCAACTGAAAGATAACAAATTCCTGAATACAAGGACTAAGGTGTTAAAAATACAGAAATTATGTTCAAAATAGCAAGCTACTAATTCCTTTCCCATTTATGGAATTGTGCTATATACTTCGCACTATTATTCAGCAGAAGACATTCTGCTGATCCGGTATCAAGCTGAGTCACAAGCCACATTTTAGCCTTAAATTTTAATACAGAGAAGCAGAATGAAGAGCATGTAATTAAAAACAAACAAACAAACGAACGACAACAAAAAAACAACCAAAACCTGTCTCCTTGCAAATATATATATACATATATATCCTGAAAAAATTCTTGATATCATAGTGATAATGTTACCTAGAACACAGGACACACAGCAGATTTATCTTTCATAAGCATCAGAGAGCACTTAACCAGGACTGGGACTATTCCTATTCCATAAATGGGAAAACCACGGTGAAAGGTTATTTTTATACAGTCAGTTGCAGGCATGAAAAGAATCAAAGTCCATAATTATGACATCCTTATTGTATTCTATTGATCAAATACATTTAAATAGTTATTAACTGTCTGACTTGCAATACTGTTACTGATTTCAGGGGGAACTTGCTTAAGTTGATCCAAATAACTAGAGTAAACAGTGCTTCCAAGTTGAAATTTTATATTCCTTTTTGGGTATCTCAAAACCAAGAACGTACTAGATGCAAGAAATATAATACCTTGAAATCCTGCACTCTACTTTTTGAGCCGTAGAAGACTTGAAAATAATTGATATTATACAAATATAATATCACTTATATCTACCTGAAAGGTCTAACATCTGTTACCAGTTTAATGACAGTACAGAACAAACTAGCTGTCTGGTACATGTTAGGGTATGTTTACATCATCATGGAAATAATTTAAAATTACATCATCTTTTTCTAGAATAGATTTTTGTTTTCCATCTGTTCTTTTAAAGCACCTTATAATGGTTTCCAACAGTTGTTTCACTCCCCTCACCCCTGCTAATACCTGCACATTTGGAATTTCATTCCCAAAAATTTTTCTATAGTATACCTATTTAAATAACATCTTATTTTTATCATCTACTTAAAGAAACAAACTTTGTTTCCTGTCTCCCATTAACTAACTACATAGTAGCAACCTTTTAGACTAGAGACTGATTATTCTAATTATCCTAGGGGTTAACATCCCAGACAGATTCTCAAGTCATGACAAAAACTCCTGTTTTCTTGCAGCAGCCTGTATTGAAAGCATTGTCATTTTTTTAAAAAATAAGCCAGATAGAATATTTTTGTATATTTGCCACAAGCAAATACTATTTTTTTCTGAACAATTTCATCTTACACTGTAAATTGTACACACAGTTATAAAGGTACATGCTTCACTCACAGATCAGTTCAGTAAACAGAAGCAAGAAATTTTCTGAAAGAGAAGGATTTCACTTTAATATCTTCCACAGTCATCATTTTTTTTTCACTTGCTTGGTCCAGAAAGACAACTAGATACATACAGCACGGGGTATAATTCAGTTCTCTGCTCCTTTTGAAGGGTATGGGGTTGTCAGACCACATGGAAGAGCAATAAGGGAACTGTAACCAACATGCACTTTGTTTTTGGGAGACCACTCAGAAAATATTACCCACCCAACAATTGCTGAGATGCCTTTGGTGTCTCAGTAAAAATGAAAGTATTTTTGCCATCTTGAGGATTTCACTCAAACTCTGACCTTAAGTTCTGAAAGTCAGAAGAACGTGTGTGACTCAGTACCTTCAGTCAGGTTCACTGGAAGTAAAAGTGTAAAACACTCTCTGATCAATCACTCAAGTGTTTGCAAAGACTGTGCTGTTTATTCTGCTGTACTATCATTTTAAACCTTATTAACCTTCAACTAACAGCTGAAAATGACTACAGATGTATGTATGTATCTGTGTGTGTGTATATATATACATAAAAACATGCCACATGTGGCTCATGCAATCACCTAAAGAGAAATTGGTGAATAAAACAAATCACTGTAAGATGCAGCCTGGTTACATTTTTAAACCTTTTTAGCATTGGTTTTCATGAGAAAAAAAAAAAGAAAAAGAAAAAAGGCTTTTACAGAATACATATCAAGCATTCTACCACAACAAAAACGTCCAACTGACTCATCTCAGGAATCAGAATACAGTCGAGATGCCAGCCAATTCAGATACAAAGCTTTACAATATAAAAAAAAAAAATACCAAGCAGTAGTGAACAAAAGTGTTTAAGAAATGGAAAGTGATAAAAAGCTCCTAAAACTAGATTATTACACAGGCTATGGTGCAAGTTCAGTTTAGTTACATGTAAATATGAGTACTGTAAAACTCTGTAGCAACGGTGTCTAAACCCAGAAAAATTAAGTGGTCTTGACAGAAAATCCTGAGATGGTGTCCGTTTTTCCATAGAACAAAAAATACTATGAGATACAGTAGCATGTTTTGTATAAAGTAAGGAATTATACGGATAATGAAAATAAGGCATCAGTTCCAAAACAATCTTGAAGGAATATCATAAAGGTGCCTCTTTGGCCCAGAAAAATATACCAGCATAGACCCAAAAACACCACTTCCATGCCTCACCCCCCTCAAAACCCCCAAACAACCAAACACTGAACAGCCTGTCATAAAGAAAAAAAAAAAAGTTAAAAAGCTCTTAAAAAAAAAAAAAAAAAAGGTTAGCAAACATAACAACTAATCATCATGCCTGTATCACTCAATACTCACTATTCCAAACCAAGGAACACATGTTACTTTTTAATTCATTTAATATTTTATGTCACTTCTTGCTCCCTTCCACCTGCTCCTGCACAACCCCTCCTGAGCTCTGTTGTCATGGCACAGGTGAGATTCTAAAGAAAGAAAGGCTAAAGCAAGGGATCTCAAGTGCATTCCTACTACAAATTGTTAAAATCTTTTCAACTGTAAATGTTTTATAACCAATGTGTACTTTCACTACAACTGAAAAAAAAAAAAGAGACTTTAACTTACTTTAAGATAGGACCTAGACTTCCGCAAAGGATAAAAAAACCCCAGCCACTTTTTGCTGCATGAGTTGTGTATCAGATTCAGGTATGAATTCTAAGAGGGATCATTACTACTCCTAATTTTAGCCCATGCAGAGCAAGCCATAGAAAATACCCCAACTGCTTCCTCAAAACTGAGCAAATTGCACTTGTTCAAAAGCTACCCAATTTTGATTTTAAAAGTCTAC
>JAVSBS010020388.1:12864-31392 GCA_033124195.1 Coracias cyanogaster | reverse complement strand
AGGGCTTGAAAGAAATAAAACTATTTATCCTCCACTCCTATTATTTAATCTTTGGTGAAATAAACTTGATTCTTTTTCTAAAAGGACTGATAGGACTAATTGTTCTCTTTCTTATTTCGTCACTTGACAGCAATGTTGCCTTATTGTCATTATGTTCAATAAGTATAAAGGCGTAGTCATCATAGCGCTCATGGAGACTATCAGGCACTATCTGATGATAAGCTTTCTTATATTTCTCCTTGAAGAACCAGATTGAACTCTAGTTCTGCTTTGAAGCCACGACTTCCAGCTTCACCCATTCCTCAGTCAGTGCTACACAGCACCAACACCAGCCAAGAAAAACAGTAACAACCCAAGCCTTCTTGAGCTTGGCTACTTCTAGGATTTCTCTGTTACTAAGTTCCATATGCTTTCTTCATCTCAAAATACCTATTGACAGGATAATTCAAGCTCAATTTTCTTCCACTGTCACATTGTTGAGTCTGCTCTTGATAGTTAGGAACTGCAGAGGTGCCACTCTATGTCTCCAGGACAGACCATTAAACCTTCTTGTCTTATCCAAAACACATCACAAATCTCCTCCATATGCAAGCTAAGAAAATGTCAAAACTGACAGTATGACTCAAAGATCAAAAAAAAAAAAAAAAAAAGGAAGGAGTGGGAGAGCAAACTTCACATGCCTTATTAATATATATTGAAAAACTCCTCTTGTTATTGTTGGGTTTTTTATACAGCACAAATGAAGAATCAAGTTCTGTTGCATAGTCTAAGCAATTTTTACACTTCCAAAACTGCAATATGCTATAATAAATGTAATTAAAAGGCAATTTCTTGAAATATAAGAAGTCAACACAGACACCTTTTGCATGTTATTAATTAAAATCCAATATTCTTATCACAAAAACCTACCTTTTAACAAGAAAATCTACTATAGAAATGTCATTTTTTTTTGCAGGCTGAAACATGACTGCTTAAAATGTTTAAAAGTTGCATACTTCATTTGTGTGCATTTCAGCCTTTTAAAATAGATCATAAAATAGATCATTTTTATACTGTCACAATTGTCTGTTAGCAGTTTTATATATAAGCTTTTTGCTCATAATGTATTTACATCCTTTGAAGTGGTTAAATCAAGATAGTGCCTTACAATACTCACACTTAAAATTGTTCACAATTCCCAATAAAAATGCTCTCTATCCTCTAAAAAAAAAAACCAACCAAAAAAACCCCAAAAATAAACCAGAAAAGCGAATACTTTTATACCGTTCTATTATTTCTTTTGCATCATTTATAAAAACTCAAAAATCAAAATGTGCTGTCATCTTTCAAACTTTAAATGTCAGATAATCAAGTAATAATAAACAAAAGTCATTAGGGGCTGAACCTTAAGATACTTCTGTCAAATCTCAAATATTTAGAAAGCAAATCTGATTTCTGTTAGGTATGATACTTTCAGCTATCTCAAACCACAAAACACTTACTCAAACACATTATATTTTTCAGTGACAGCTGTCTTCCTCTTGAAGAGTTTTCCTTGAGTAATTTAGAAGCATTTCTCTCCCCCAAATTGGGCTAAGGGTATCTAGGAATCTGTGCCAGATCAGCAACAAAATCCTCCCCCTCTCCCCAGACATCTATGACCCATTTATCACTAGCATTTCCCTCCTCCCTTTCATGCTTTTTTTTTTTTTTTTCACCCTTAGTCACAATGGTTTATCTTCTTCTCTCTGATCAATACAGTTGTAAGGACCAAACTTTTGTTTGAGCCAATTCCCTCAGGCTATTTTCACAAACTCAACCTTTCCTCACACACTCTATAGAAGTTATTTCCAACTAGTTAAGCTTAGACATTCTTACTTTCAGTTAAAATATGCAATAGTGAAACACTGAAAAAAACAACATCTCTTTAAATTTCATTTTGAAACCAAGATTCTGATGTGTTTCATCAACAAAATATGGTCACACAACCAAGAGTACTAAAACTTTTTTTATTTTTAAGTTATTCTCTAAGCTTTCTGAAAGGGCACTTAACATGTTCCCAGTACTCACCTTCTGTTGACACACCGTCAGCTACTCACATTTGGGTTTTTGCTGAAAAGGTTTGCATACTAAAATGTGTCAAATCATCCAGTGTCAACCAGCCTCCAACCAGTGTAGACAGGGAAGAAAAAGGTAACAGAAATGGTAGGAGTGAAGTGCCTCTGTATTATGTAAAACATTGCAGGTCATATACTAATTCTCAAGACAGACGGTAACCTCATGATTGGCAAGTGTTAGCAAAAAGGGGACCTCAGTATTTACAGAAGTTAATGGAAAGCTCCATGGACCGCTTGTGCTGGAGATGACGGCCAAACCTGGTGTAAAGCCATCATGCACTGGAAATCTTCCACTACAGTCTGGACAACTCTTTTCAGGAACCACTGGCAAAGGGGAATTACTTGGAAATACGCAGTCCCTGACAACTCAAAAGTATTGTGATAGCAACAAGCATTTAAGTGCAGGTCAAGAGGTATGCTTTGAAAGAAGTATGCCACCTATCTTGGACACAAGAGGTGCATCACCATCAAATCTTGACCTCCATGGTAAGTTCAGTACTTGCTCTTAAATGCATCACTGCTTGCTCCCACTTTGCTAAGTACAATGAAAATATAAAGATCCCGAAGGTTTATTTTGTCATACACACATTTTTGGTGTTGACACGGTGGCCGTTCAGACAGGAGGTAGCTCCTTCTTGAAAGGCTTTCCCTTTCAGTAACATTAGAATCAAGCAAACAGCACAGTAATTTCTTTAGTATTTACCTTTCAGATAAACCATGGTGTGGTAAGAGAAGGGGAGAAAAAAAAAAAAAGAAAAAAAAAAAAAAGTCTAGAGAATACAATCAGGGATCCCAAAAATCCTCTGTTTTCGACTCTACACAATGGTGAATTGGGTAAATCAATAAGCAACATAATGTCCTGTCATAACTTCCTGCAAGACATTATAAAATTTTCACCAAAAAAATATTTTTATTTCACAATATACACTGAATTTTTATTCTGATCCACAATATCTTATTTTCAACTACTTCCTTGTCACTGTTACTCAATCATTTAAGTATAGTTTCTAATATTTACAACCTTCACACTGCCGTATTTATAAACACTTAGTCCCTATTTATATCTTTTTTCATGTTACAGTTTGTAGCTTTCTTCATAGCCTAACCATTTACTGTAATAGAGGACCACAACCTAATCTGGCACCAACTTCATACAATTATTTTCCCCACATTAGACCTGACGGGCTGTTAAATCTAATAATTTATATACTTTCCTCTTTTTAGTATAACTTCACTGCTTATGTATTTCAGAATTTTACCATAAAGCATAGATAACTAATTTGTAGTGTAAATAGTCTGTTCCTATGCTATTCCTAATGAATCCTTGCTTTATTCATGTGTTCAGGGCACAAAAAAAATCTTGACATTCTAAAGAAGACATAGCAGAAGTTTCTGATTTTTAAGGAGAAAACCACCAAAACTGCAAAGGTGATGGAGATAATTCAGGGTCGAAAGAGAGCAACAGAAAACGGAGATTTTTGCACATGTACTGTTGAAATATATATAAAATAAAAAATTTCAAGTCAGATAACATTCACCAACAAGATAATTTAGCAATGGTACTAAAATTCAATCACTATCATTTTGAAGTCATCGAAGGGCTATAAACAATAGCATGGTACACTAAGAGCAAGATTAATCTCGTATCAACAGTTTATTAATACAGTACTCCAGTCTAAAGAAATACATCCATAAACATGGGAATTACATAGAGAACAAAGTACAGCAAACGAGTATTTGCTCATTAGGGAAATCAAGCAGTGCCATATTGTGTAAGCACCAATAATATTATATCTAAGTCCTGGAACCAAAGGATAATTCAAACACTGTTTTCATGTCAAAAAAAAAAAAAAGTAGCAGAGACAGCAATACTGTAAAAATAATGCCCTTCTAATACTTTCATATGAAGTTTTGTCATTCAAAGCAATTGTGACAAGAAAGCCTATCACTAAGTAACAGGCATTCTAAAATTTTACTCTTTTACCTGATCATTTTTACTTTCATGGAAGTCTGTATTGTGTTTACTCACTGCTCAACTGCTAACCAGGCAGGAGAACTTGGATATCACCTCTAATCAAAACAATCACTAATAATACCATCTGTTTGCAAATTCAGCAGCATGAACATGTTGAACACACAGTCTAAGCAGGGCTCACTATTTCCCTGCCGTTGTTCCTTGCGCTTCTAACTGAACTGGGCCCCTCTGACCCACTGCCAACAATATTGAGAAGGCTCTAGTAAAAAGCAATCCTAAGACATAAAAGATGACAATCAGGGCTATCAGAAGAGACCAAAACATGAAAAAACAAACACACACCAAAAAAAAACCCCACAACCAAACAACAACAACAAAACCCCAAACCCCTCTAGCTCAATATGCTTGTTACAAAGGGTGACAAATTTCATGGGTTTTGAGATATTGGTAGTTAAGAACAGCATTTAGAAAATGAAAAATTGTAATAGAAGTGTTTCATTTAGTTGAAACAATACTTTCAGAGTGAGAAGTTGGTATAACAATATTGATGCAGTCCAGGTAAGTCTGTTCTATGTATTATAGAAAGTATTTTTGATACTAGCAAAGTACTGTCATGCCACATATACACAATGGAATTTTAACCCCGATACACCCTGATATTAGATCTATACTCACACCCTTTAAGTAGGAGCACATTTTTACATACTGTTCTTTCTTCAGTACTTTTACACAAAGATCTCTAAAAATCCCCCAGTGAATCAGAAATTCAATATTCACCTTTGCAATATTCTTCAGGTTTTCCTTGTAAAAAGATGCACCATTTTAAGTTAAATTTAGTGAAAAACTGGACCATGCACTATGACCTGCTATGGTTCTGGTTCAGCTTGGCTGTATATTGCAAGTGTGTTTGACTGAGCAGGCATTATGTAAATGAATGGACTTAAATAAAAGGCAGCTCTCATGTATTAATCCGAGGCCTGGGGTGCTTTTAGAGAAGGCTGGAGACAATTCCAGACACCTGGCTTTTGAAAGACCACTGAGGGAATACGCAAGGGGAGAGGGGGAGGGAAGGTCAGCAAAAGCAACCTGAAATGAAATTTAACTAAATTCGAGCCTGTCTTAAAGCATCTGGGTCAGCAGCCTTGGAAAAGTTTCTTTTTAGTTACCAGATGCTGAAATATGCTTTTCTATCTTAAGGACACAAAATGCTTTCCAAAGCAATGCACATTATATACTTCAGGACTATCCTGTTCTCAGTTAAACCACAATAAGAATTCAGCAACTACTACCTGGAAACAAGAGATGTTTTTAACTACAGGTTCAGAATGCATTTTGCCTTGGCAGCTTCAATATTTAGTCTCCACCTTGGCTTGGTGGTTAAGCCTCTCTGGAAAAGAGTCAAAAGCAACTATGTCATTCAGATTGTGAAGATGCAAATCTGAAGAGCACTAACTTGACTATCAATTGGAAAAGCTACTGCTATATAATCATGAACAACCAGGATTTTAAGCTAGACTGGACAGATGAGAAAACATTAATATAAGCAGGTATCCAATACTCTGTTTCAACTGCCCCTTCTGTGTTCCTGCACCAGAGCCTAAAACAGGTTCCCCATAAACTGCCTTTTAAAAAAGTGAGATGAAATTTATTTTCTCTTGCATTCTTTCTCCTCTAACGGCTATTTGTACTGTTTGTAATTTTTTTTTTTAGGCATTTTTCTCAAAACTTCTAAAGTAGGAGAAGACAGAGCATTTGCTTGCTATTTCTTATTTCCACGATTTTCATTTCCTCAACTTACTACATGGTCTCTCTAACTATATGGTTCTTTTTGTTGCTTCCCTGCCACAGCATTGATGTTAAGTTGATATTTAAGTTCTTTAAGTTGGTATATTCCTGACTTTTCCTACCCCATATCATTTTGCTGTTGTCTTCTCACTTAGCCCCCTACACCTCCTACACATTCTTCATGTGATGCAGACATTTGGTTGCCTGTTTGATTTTCCTCTCCAGCAACACTGGGGAAGTGGCCAGTGGACATGTGTTAGCTCCTGACCAACAAGCCAACCAGGACCCTAGCAGCTCTTCAACAATCACAGCATCTGCTGCTTCCCAAATAGCTGACCCGAAGCCAACAACTCCAAAACCAGAGAAAGTAAAAGTGAGAAGTTACTGTGGGAAGGATGTTGATGTCAATAAAATGAAACTTTTGGAAGTCTATCAGAACTACCTAATGAATTTGCCATCCATCAACTATTAGCTTGTGACAGGAAAAGGGTGCCACCTGGTGCCCAACCCATCTTTCTTTAGCTAGTCACTTAACCTGCTCCTTTCAGCTTTTCTGTCCTTTGCTCTCCCGAAGTTCACCAACTTCTCTACCATGACTTCCCAAAACTTAACATACTCCTATAATCTCTTAATCTCATGCACGTTTTCAGGCCTTGAAATGTTTTCCAATTTGCCATATGCTGAAAGGAACAACAAAAATGAAGCAATGTCACAAAGCAAACCCACACAACTAAACAACCTGCCAAACAGGAAATTTCTAGCTTGCTTATCCAAAAGGGACACCACATAAAAAGAAGACTTCTTGCTCAGTAATTAATTAAAGAGTAGGGCCAGGATTATGTGTTTCCTCAAAGGATGGGGTGAGAGAAAACAGAATCACTAGATGTTTGCTCTAGGAAATGTGATTAAAAAAAATAAAACATTTTTCATCTGTTATTTTGCTGTTGAGTTCTACTACACCACACCCAGCAAAGCACTGTTTTATTTCCTGCGGCACTGCTCACTGCTACCCCCAACACAAATAAAAACAAAGGTAGTTATATTCTGATTCCTTGAGATGGGTATTTAATTACTTCTTGTGTGTACAGTATGCTTTACCTGTGTAACTACAAAAAAAAATAAGGATCATACTAAGTCCAAAGTGATGTTTCGGTCTCTGTTCATCACATGAGAAAAATCTCGTGTGCTTTTTTTATTCTGTGGAGCTCTGCAATGAATAACAATCTGTAGGAAGTGCCCTAATTGGCTGCAAGATCCTCTGAGACTGTTTCGTAGTTGAGGAGAAGAGAATTCCTCATATTTACCCTTTCCCGATTCCAAGCATCCAGCTGAACTTCAGGTTTATGAGATGCAAACGCTTTCTATTATTATAGATTTTCACATCTCTATGCTTCCCCCAGTCAGCTCAGTGGCTGCGGCCTAGAAAATGCGCATAAGCTCCAATGATTGGTAACTTTGATCTTCTGAAACTGTTTAGTACTAAATACAATATTCATATGTTAAGGCAAAATATGGTTAAAGGAACAAAAATAAAACCCCTCCTTTTGTTTACTTCAAAATAGGATTCATACTTCATCTGTCACATTGACTTGAATCATTAAAAAAAAACCAACAAAAAACCCGACCTCCTTTCAATTTAAAGACAAAGCATTTCTGAGTATTTTTTCATACGTAGACTAGTCTTTGTTGTAAAGCAGCTGGATATTTTGCACCATTTCTACATGCATCTTCTAATTACAGCATCTTGAGCGGTAACAGCAATACACTTGACTTTTTTTATTACATTTGGGTTGCAAATGAGCTTCAACCCAATGATGCCAAAAGACTGTCTTTTTAAACCAAGGTTTAAAGTAGCCTAGATGCAAAAAATAAAAAACAAATATACTACTCTATTATAAGCAAGACTATTTTCTCTTTTGTTTTGATAATTAATTTTTTTCCCCATTTGGGGGGGACGGAAAGGTGGGGTAGGGCAGACACAGACATACCACCAAGAAAATTATTTTCCCTACTGCTATTCCATAGATTAACACTAAGTTAACAGTAAATGTTTCAGAGCTTTCAGTAATCTTTCACTTAGGCATTAGTATAATGGTATTTAACAAGTGGGAATGTGCAAACAAAATAGTTTTGAGTTTCTACACAGTTATATTCTAAATTTTAAGCTTTTAACTCTGTATTATGCATATATTCACATATTTATATGTATATTATTGAGTTTTAAAATTACATAAAATACCTGCATATACAAGGATTTATACACACAATTATACATGTAATAATAGACACTAAATACTGTTCTTCTAAGATACTTTAAAAATATGCCAAATAAAAAAGAAAAAAAAAAAAAGAAAAAACTGAAACAGAATTAAGAACTGTACCCTACTCATTCTTCTAAAATAGAAAATCTAAAAAGGTGAATGGCAAGTTAACTCACATGATGTGCCTGCTAAATTTAACAGAAATATCCATGTTTTTTGAGTGTTGTAGGGCACATAATTGCAAAAGCAGAGAAGAAACTGAAAATTCCATTCCCTAAAAATGATGCCTTTTCCTAGTCTAAATTACATATTCCTTTTTAAATTTCAATATCCAAATACCTCCTTCCTAGTTGTGAAGTCGTTTATTCCTCCCAACCAGACCACAGAGCTTCCAAAAGACAAATACCTATCAAGTACAAGAGGCTGTTTACTGTTCCTTTATTCAATATCTTAAAGAGTGCCGTTCTCTATGCTCTGATTAGTCATAATTTCCTGACATACAGGCTAATGAAATGATCAGCAGAGAGCATGATGAGCCCTTTTATGGAGCAAACATGTAAGAACCTTAGTGATATAGATGAAATTAAAAGTATAAAAACATTACTAGCAAGTAACATTTTAAACCACTGCTAGTTACAGTATCTGCAAAAAATAAGCTGGGTTGGACTGGAAGCGAGAACAGCAGCTCTGTTCCCCGTTACTCCACTGCAGCTAACAACACACCAGACTGCATTTATCTCTTGCTGTAATGCCATTCCCATAAGGAAATCCATAGGCAGAGCTGATAGAAGACTCCTTAGCAGAGCAACTTCTTTAGAAATGCCAGCCAGCCACAACCAAAAGACCACAGACAGACGACATTGTTCAAAAAATAACCATGAATCCTTACAATATTTTTAGTAGGTAATAATATTTGTGTGTAAATTATAAGATCTACTACATATCCATTCATTAGAAGTGAAGGATTGCAATTTCCCCACAGAGTTTCCAGTTCTATTTTATCAAAGTTAAGAGTTTTAAAATCAATTTTGAAACAAAAATGAAAAAAACTAAGCATCAACAGCAAACATTAAGTTCACCAAGAAAACCCAAATGCTTTTTTCCTAATCATCTAATAATACAAGTCCAATATAAAACATTTTTTATGTATCTCCTTAATGCAACACATAACAAGCATCAGTGAAAACACTGCTTCAGTCACTTAAAGATTTACACAGCCTGTAATATGGTTGACTAATAAGATTTTATTATAGCTACTGATTGAATACATCTAAGAGGGTTGTTTTTTTCATAGGTTTGTTTTTTTTTTTTTTAACTTGGAATAAGATCAAAATGCTTGTAGATTTCGGATTGCTATTAGACACAATAATTATATGCTAAACTAATTACAACTAAAGCAAAACCTGACTTACAACTAATTAAATTTTATTGCATGAAAATAAAGCATAGTCCTTATTTAACACAGGGCACAGCTATAAATGTTTACAAACTCACCAGTCTGTGTATTTATTTCAAGCAAAATGGCTAGGTCACAGGGTTGGAACACGGCATGATTTGGACACCAACTAGCTAGCTTTATAAAATCGTTCATATGCAAGACAGTAAAAACCAAATCAACATTCCTAAAATTGTTGCTTATACTGCTAGGAAGCAAACCTAAATGAGATATTGTCCATTAACATCCTATTTCATTTTCATGTAGATGCTCATTGCAGTTTTACAACAAGGATCAGGTTTAAATTTCAGAAGCAGATAAGCAACTTTGGAGCTTAAGTTCAATTACCAAGGCTTAGAGCCAGATCTTTTTTAAAAGCCTATTCAGACCTATAAAGATGCTGACAGGCAGCTTCCACTGAACATGAAGTTAGACATTTTAGTTTAAAATCCCACTACTTGACAAGCTCCTCTACGGCATTGGTATTTTTAATTTTAGCAGAACAGTAGCACGCTTGTACAAGCCTAAGTAAATAAATCAATGCTTCTAGCAGAAGGGAGCAAAGCAAGAGGATTTCAACATCAAGAAGAGATGTTTCAAGCAGAGATGTTTCTCTGTTTCACGCAGAGAAAACAGAGGTTGAAAGAACCAGCTGAAGTCACCAAAGTTAGGCAGGAACAGCCCATAGCTTTCTCCTGGTTTTATAGACCATTTACAGAATACTGAAAATACAGTCAAAAAATCATTTTACTATTACCAAGCTATTTCCGCTAAGTTCCTAACTCTGCTCAAATTTTTTTCCTCCCCTTAGGAACCAAGGGCATCATTACCATACCATTTGCTTGTGTGCTTGTTGATCTTATCATAAAATCCTAGATTTCTTAACAAATGCTGTATAATTTAGAGATCTTCTTAACATAACTTAGGTGAGAATTTCAGATTTCATTAAATAATAAAAATACAATAAATAGCCTTTGGATTTTGAGGTTTAAGATCATCTTTATTTTTGAAGGCTAACTAAACTTTCATGCACTCCAATTCTGTCCCATCCACTCCTATCGATCACACAATCTCCATGTGTAAAATGGCTGACATTGCCCATCCCTTCAAATCATGTACCTCTAAAATCAGCTTCCTATCAGAAATGTCTGGTATGTAAATGTTTTAAGCCATGCTAAGTACGAAAAGTATCTTGCCTTCTCCCCATCATGTAAAACTTCTCATCAGATGGCACAAACAGGAAAACTACAGAATGGAATAGCAAGGAAAAGCATTTAAGCTATTTTATGAGCAGCATAGTTATTTAACCCTGGTTTGCTACAGGTATCTCCAGTCTTTTCTTCTCTCTCCACATAACGCACACTGTAGGGCACTGTTAAGGTGTCTCCCCTCTATCAAGCCACCTGGATTCATAAATATTATGAATCTTTTAGAACCTTTTTCTGACCCTCATGTTTGTTTGAAATCGGCTGGTAAATTCAAAATTATTACAGCAGGACTGATGCACATGTGGTGGGATTATGTAAACTATTGTTTCTTTAGAAAACCAAGCTAAAAACATAGGAAGAAATAAGGATCTTGAGGAATAATAAAGCAGATTGAATAAAGGAAAAAGGTAGATATCTGAGAAGTAGAACATCATACAAAATGAAAAAAACTAAGAAGGAATAGGAAAATAAACCAGAGAAATATGAGAAGAAAACCAATCATGTATCAGCTTCAGTTACACCTATGTATTGTACATACTTCCTATGTTCTATCACATTTTACTGAAAAATATGCTGGTTTTGTCTGAACAGAAGAAAGGTCTCTAACTCTTAAATAAGCAGAGAAGTTAATAAAGCAGATATTCTAAAACAATTTTATGCATCAATGCACTCGTCTTTTAAATATAAGCATGATCCCCCCCATTGAAGATTTTTATCAATTTGGTTCAACTTATTTGCAGCAGCCAGAAACCACGAGGGGTTTGCTACCTTAACTTTCATTTCCTAAAAAATGTTTACTTTCTTCCAGATGGCAAGATTAAATTACATAAGCACTGTCAGCAAGTTGAATCCTCAAATGTATTCATTTCCACCACAGAAGCTTCAAAACTATCTATAATTTTGTTACTGATGTTTGGAAACAGCTGTAGCTGACATGGTTGTGTGTTGTATATGTCAGCGTTAAAGGATTAGATATTCTTAACCCCCAATGGAGCAAACCTGCTCTTATTAGCAAGACATAGTGTAAGGTACGTCAGAGACTATTACTACAATAGAGATGTCTTATTAGTTTATTGATAAACAGAAGGTGATGATGCCGTATTTGGCTTTCCTCTAGAGAAATGAGGAGGCAGGGCCAGAATTGAAGATGTACTGGTATTTTTAAATATCACATGGCTTGAGGGACATAATAAGCTTACTTCATGGCTATAGAAAAATATTTTTTTAATATAATTTTAATCTTGAAATAATGACATAATGCAGTACTACAATATAAACCAGAAAAAATAAAAACACCTTTTATGTTCCACTTTATGTGTGTGCTTATATAAAAACACATATGATAAATTGTTTGAATAAATTGAGTAAGTCAAAGTGCATGCTTATGAACAGCCTTCCTTGGGAAGGGTCCTTGATATGACTGAATGCCCCAGGTACACTACTGAAACCAAGAACCGTGTTGATAGGTGAAGACATCAGGAGCTACAACTCCTAAACCAGAAGGGTCAAAGGCCAGGAATCAATTGCAAAGCTGTCTACTTCAGTCTTCTGGTTAGAGGACTGATGAATGGAGCAACAACTTATCCTCCTAAGGAAAAAACCAGGCAGTCCAATACAGCCAGGAAGGAAGGCGATTGTTCCACTTTGCTGCAACAGACACCTACCCACTTACTTGTGATGTCAGTGGGGCTGACGGAGCAAGAACAGCTCCAGCTTTGAGGGTGAATGGAATGAAAGGCATCACCTTTATAAAGTCATGTTACACAGATTAAAGAAACTAACAAAACTGTGGCGTTTTATACACATGCTCTACTCATAGACACCTTATGTATGCTAAGCACATACACAAGTCACAAAACCCTGTTCTATACACATTTCTGACCCTACATTTCATGAGGTCTTCCCATTAAAGAAGATACTTATAAGTAATGTTGTGATTTCCTCATCTACATTTGTTTAAAAGACTCTCCTTTACAAAAAGTGCCTGATCCTAATCTGTCCATGTCAATGGGAGCCTTCTCTCCAGCTTGAATGGGAGCAGAGATAGGTCCCATTGCTGTGGAAAAATGGGAAGTACAAGAAAAAACTGCAACATGATTCCTGGTACTTACTGGTAATTCTGTGAACTCTTGCAAAAATTAGATGATGAATTAGGGCTGCCCTAGAGAGTTCAGCATTTCAGCAGATCTCATAGAGGGCTCATTGGTCTTAGTAGTGCCAGAGATACTTTCTCCTTGCAGATGACATGTTTTTCCTCTTAAATATTTCCTAGGTACATTTTAAATTCAACATGTTTTTTCATTAGACTTTCACACCTTCCCTTTTTCTCTTACTTTTAAATTCAGTTTTGGCTATTGCAAGGAAAGCTCTCCTGTTTGTCTGCTTCTACCCTACTGAACACTTCCAAGCCCCTTCAGAGGGTTGCATGATAGAGGTAAAAGACTTACTTCTTCCCCCTTTTAAGCTCCACAGGCATTGCCAACTCACTTATTTCAAATCTAAATAAGACTTAAGATTTCATTTCCTCACTTTAAGACATGAAGATCCAGGTTGTTCCTTCTATCCCATCAATTTAGGGTATGCTCTGGCAGCAGAGACACTGAAAGGCTTATTCTGGGGCATTGAAATGAACATCGGCAGAACAGTCTGTTCCATCAGTTTTGCCACCACTTTCCCACAGATGCAAGCTGTTCAGTGCCCTGCCATTGGGAGAAAGCTGTCCTGTGGCAAAATGCTATATAAAGTATAATCACTATGATGAAAAAGAAAAGATCTGCCTTGACTCATGTGAAATGTGGGGCTTTTTGCACATCTGATACCACACCCCAACAGTAACACACAGTAACTCTTTGCAGGAAGAAACTGGATAGCAAAGTAGGAGAACAGGTATCTATATAAAATGATTAGTTATCTTTTATATAATTGCTTGCACGCTATACAAATAACAAGAAATATTTTCTTAGTGGCATAATACTCTAAAAAAAAATAAGCTAGTGACAAAGGCTAGCTTTGTTTCTTTTCAAATCCAATATAACTCTGTATCATGTATTTCTGCAATCTAAGGTAAAAAATTATGTTCACACAGAGTATTTTGAAACACAAAAATGTAGACTCTGCAGAAGGCACAGGCAACCTGATTTACAAAGAAAACAACATAGAAGATGACCCCTGTATCAAAGTTAGAGCAGATGCACACTTGCAAGGTCACTCTACTACCGCTGTTCAGACTAGGTCAGCTTTTGAAGACGTATTACTTCACACAGGCTTGTTACCCTGACACAGACCCTCACAGGCATACGTCCACCTTCGTACTAGACAGCTTAACTAAAACCTCCCTCCTGCTTAAGATCCACACAGTATCTTACACTGACAGTCCAATACTTACATACATGCACAGTATTGCTTTCAGCTGGCAGATAATCTCACATTCCAACCTTTGGGTTACTGAAACAATCAACTAGCCAAACACCTTGATTCCTCACCTCCAGAGGAAATCCTTCCATTTCACTAAAATCATGAAGACTGAACTGCATCATTATGACTCACATGGATGTCAGCAGATAGAATCACTTGTTCCTCAAATCTGGCAAAGCCTGAAAAACCATCTAATATAATTGCTTGGCATCCGTGTTAGAACTGCATGACTTCTGCAGCCCACCGCATTTGTTAACCCCATGCCAACTGAGCAAGCTTTTACCTCCATCCTGAACACACCCACTCCTTGTGCAATAGCAGCAAGAAACTCCAGCCCTGGAAGTTCATTGTGTGTAGCACAAAGCCCCTCTAGGCAAAGTCTAAAAGGAGAAATAACAACTACAATAGCTAAACGGGATCACTAGGTACCAGTGTGTTTTCCAGAAAAAAGTATTACATGAAACATTTCAGCAATGCTAAATGCTAAAAACCTCTACGGTCAGACAGCTGTTCTGTACATCACTTGAAAATAAGAAGAGCACATGGAAAGGAGAAAGCAGTAAAAAATGCTATTAAAAAAGAAAAAAGACTGAGAATTTAAATCAAACTGACAGTGAGCCGGAGCAGCCTACAAAGGCTAAGCTGAAACAGCCACAAAATAATGTAGCCATCCTTATGACCAAATCAAAACCAACCATCTCAGACGTACCACAAATCAATAATGATCAGCTGCCAGTAGAAGAAAAAGAACGTTTCTTAGAACCGAAGTTAAATATTCTGACTCTTTTCTGGAGGACAATGCATTCATTCCAGTGCCTTCTGAACAGTGACGTAGGGACCAAAGCAATACCCAAAGCTGTGGCTCACGATACACAATTTACCATGGGTAAATGATTCTCTTCTTAAACAGTTTAAAAATCTTACTTCTCCAATCTTACTTTTCCAAGTTACTCCAAGGACACTGTGTAACTGAAATCAGAGGAAAAGTGAATGGATGAAACATTCTCTGCTGAAGTAAATTGTCCTTAATCTCACAAAGCACGGGAGACTTTGGAGACTAAATGTTTCAAGCATTAATTGAGTATGCCTTTTTTATCTCTGTTGTAGTCTGAGAATCTTCTAAACCTACAATAAATGTATCACCCAGTCAGGAATTCTCGAAAGACATTTTTCCCCCATGGAACAACAATTCGCTCTGGTGGGCTGCATCCTCTATTCCTCTCCTTTTCACACCGAGAGGCAGAAAGGAGAGCAACAGATGCAGACTATGGACCTGAAGAGGCTGAGCACCACGTACAATATTCCCTCAGCTCAACCAAGAGCTCTACCACCTCCATCCAGGCTCTTTCACCCCAGCACAGCTCAGCCACTGTTCCAAAACCAGTAGAAGAGGGTAAAAATCCATTAAGGCTCAACAATGTACCCACAGACTAGAACATCTGCTCAAGCCTCGGTTCACAAGACAAAGAGGAGAAAAATGCCAGAATTATCATTGTTTTATTACACAACACCGGTTTATTCTTTTTTTTAATAGGTGACTCAAACTGGTTCATGGAACATATTCCTCTACATCATTATCTTTTCTTTTGACATTCCACTACAGAGAAGCATGCTCAGTCTTCAAATATTGTCTATATCTTTACCTTTCTAATGTTTCCTTTCCGTGATAACTACCTCATCTATGAGACAACATCCAAATTCTCTTAAGTTGCAACTATAAATATAAAAGCAAGCTTGTCATCCAGAAAGGGAACCTAAGAAATTCTTTTAAAATTTTTAATATTTAAATTTAAAATTAATTACTTCTTACTGCTAGCAGATTATAAATCATCTAGAAATACATTCAAACAGTTGTTAAAGCACATTTTAATATTTTTGACAAAATGGGGGGAGATAAAGTTTAATTTTTTACTCATTTTAACTGTGATCTATACAAGTCTGTGAAGCCAACTATCTAATAACTGTTCTGCAACTCCAAAAAAAACCAGACTTCTACTACCTAAATTAAAGGATGTTCCCAGGCAATGACTACACGCAACACATTTCACCTCAATGACTTTTTTTGTCATTGGTTCATAGCTTTATACAGCAAGACGCAACTAAGTAAAAAAAAAGCAACAAATCTACATTCAGAAGGCGCACTGTGCACTTTCATGGGCGCGTTTTTGAGACTACTTCATTTAAAGCCATGTCTGTGCTATCACATGCACTTAAAAACATTCACTGTTTCACTGATGGCAGCAGCAAGAAACTCTAGTATTAAAATGTGCAAGCTGCTGAGACTGTCACCTAAAAAACATTAACAACATGGTTAGTCAGCACCTTGTTTCTTCAAATATAGCCAGCAAACCCTTGCAAGGAAATTTAATCATACTGGAAATAGGAAGCAACAGTGGTGGGTGATTCTTAAACAAAAGGAATTGAAAGAAAATGTCTTCTGCTCTGAAGCACGGTGGTATTTGAGAAGGAGCAGCTCAAAACCACAGCTTGACACATTGTCTACAGAAGTATGTGTGACTGCTTCCAGAAAACTGCAAGACAAATTAATGTATCAAGTAAAAATTATGGGCAAGTCAAAATAAGCCTATAAAGAATATGAATCATCCTCCATAGAGCCTAGTTGGGAGTCAGGATGCATGGGGACTCTAAGTTCCTGTGGTCCAAGGAGCAAATAATCTTTCATTGCCTCAGTGTTCAGGTCTGTAAAATAAGGGTAAACTTCATAGGTTTTATCACACCTAATAAACTCCACTTGTAACTTTTATTCATGAACTACTAAAAAGGCTTGTAGTGAAAGTTGCGTTTCAACCTGTAATGACAGCAGTCATTCTGCTCTTACTGGGGGGAGGCAAGCATGCACGCGTTTAGAATAGTCAGCCCAGGATACTTGTGTATACAGTAATCTGCTGAATTACATTAGAAACACTGTGCTGCTGACAACATGAGAAATAAGGACTTTTTTTAAATCTACTATATTTAAATTCTGGAACTGTTTACTTTGTCACATCATTTTCATTTAATATTTCTTCCCTTTGCATGTACAAAACCAGGCCCATGGGATCCAGGACCACAATCTGACCCAAAGCTCCAACTGGCAAATGTTCCTCCAGAGAGAAAGACAGAAATCAGACCCAAAAAAAGGTACGTGCATGCTTAAATTCAGACCTAAGCTTGGAAGCAGGTAACATCCCCTACACGCTGAAAGTGCCCATGTTTTGCCCATCCTGGCTTTTTAATATATGTGCATTCATGTTGCAGTTACATGCTCACTTTAATCCCATATAATCCCTTTAAAAAGTGCATTCCCAGCCTTTTTAGCAATTTCTTATACACAGCTTCAGCTACTGATTCCTTCCTCTTGCATGCCAGCACTAGCAACTGTCCTGTGGCACCAAGAGACAGTTTGCAAATTGAGCAACTCAAAAAAAGGAAAAAGAAAATTAACCAAAAAAAAAAAAAAAAAGTCTTTCAGATAGATAAACTCTGGCTCAGCCCAAAGTCATACCAGTACTCATGTCAGCACCAGAGCAGTGGCAGGAATGAAGGAAAAGGACACTTCTGGTGGATTAAAGGATGCTGTAAGTTTTCACCTTCTCAGATGCATGCCCTAAGCATCAGGCTGCAATGACACATACCTCCCCTCTTTGCCCTCTTCTGATCCAATGAATCTTTAAGTTCTTCACTGGAAGCAGAACAACTTCAACAGGAAAAATAAAAGTATCAGCATCATAACCTACAGGTAGGTGATAATGACCTTCTCCTGGAAAAAACAGGAACCGAGCTGTGCTGCCTCAGAACAGCAAGGCTGTACAAGGCATAACCATAAGTCCATCACAGGATGCAGAATTGCCTGCTGTCACATCAGCTGGCACTAAAGGCTAGGGTTAAAGTGTGAAAACCCCTGTGATCCCCTTATATATCCATGCCTGGAAGGAGAAAGAGGTGGGCAGAGGGAAAAGGGAAAAGCTACCTAAACAGCTGCATCTCCTCTCTTTGCAACCCTGAAACCCAGCTCTAAATGATCAGCAAAGACTCCAGGGGAAGCTGCTATATGAAATATGGTTCTGTTTCTCACACAAAACAATTGTATGATTCAGAAGATCTGGAATAAAGCACAGTTGTGTGGACCACTTTTATGGTTCATTTCCTTTTTTTTCCAAACCTCAAACCTCAAAGAAAAAAAAACAGTACATTATTTCACATTTCTCTTTTTGTGTACCACAGAAGAAAAATGGTCATACCGGATTGGAAATTTTGAAATGAAATATTGCCTTGTTCCACAAAGATAAGTATCTGTATCTAATATAGAATAGTACAAAATTCTATATTGGATACAGATACTTTCACGTCAACA
>JAVSBS010020388.1:0-12764 GCA_033124195.1 Coracias cyanogaster | reverse complement strand
ACAATACACTGACGGCATCTGCGGGTCTTTTTTTTTTTTTAAAAAAAAAGTCAAATACAGAAATGCATGGTCTAGAGAAATCAGCCCTCGTATGTCCTCTGTAAACAAGCGCTGATTGCTGGAACATCCCTTATGCTGCTGGCTGAACTCCTGGAGAATGACCGCAATTTGATTACAGAGCAAGGGAATCTCAGTATTGTTGCTTTTCTTTCTATAAAACAGTAAGTATGAATAAAAAAAATAAAAAAAACCACCCACCATGTGGCCCTACTGTATGCATGCACACATACAGTTATAAGAGGACAAAAAAAAGAGGAAAGGCAGTCTTATATTTCAATTTTCTCTCTTACTTATCTTTTCTCTTGGTTAGCCTAGCCCCAAAAGTTTTCTGCTGTGATGCCAAGTATGAAACAAAGCAATTCACAGATAGGAAAAAGCTAAGTTGAAAACTCATTTCTACCAACTCCTTTTTTCCTGTAGGTTTTTCCAATCTAATTATTCAGGAAAATGTAGGTGGTGTGCTACTCCCTTTTCTAAAATAATCAATGGAGAAGGCAGTCCTACCCTTCTTATATTCCTGCCCTGCACCTACCATTATGCTGTTGCTGCTTGCTGAACTGGGTCAGTAAACTGACCACTAATCTGGCAAAAAGTAAATAAATATTGAAAAAAAAATATTCTGAATGGTTATTTTTTAACTATACTGCTGCTCTGAATTCAGTATGTGGTCAAGCAAACAGCTGAGCTTACATTATAACAAGGGAAAGAGCAACAAAGTGGAGGACTGACTGTGAGGGGTGTAGGAGGGCAATTTCCTATTTTTAAAGGAAGCACTGGCAGCTTATGAAAGCTTAAAGTGTTAATCAAACCAAAGCCTTACGGGTTTTTTTTAAGACAGCTAGGATCCACCACAGAGGAGACATAAGAACAGACAGCTCCTGCGCTTGCCACACAAAAATCATATAACCCATCTTCTGGAAGTAGAAATTGGTATCTAACAGTCATTTCCAGCCATCAGGGAGAAATATGAAAGGGCTAAGTAAAACAGTCATGCCAATAGCACAATATAGGAGAGAGAACAAATATTAAGACCAAGCTTTTGAAATCTCTAGTACTTTTGATTTGTAGGATATGAAACTAAATTACGTTGGTAATGTTATGAGGAAAAAAGTCTACAGCCATTCTCTACTTATATTTTTGAAAATATCAATGAGCTGTAAGAGTTTTAACAGTTAAATGCACTTCACTCAATTTTTGTACATTTTCTCATCTAAAAATCTTTGAATTGCATTTAGCAAAAATATTCAAAATAGCAGTAAATATACTGCTTATCAGTTAATCTGTTTATAAAGAAGTAACATACAAACATATCTTTTTCCCCTGAAACAATACCAATGTAAGTCAGAGCTTAAAAAAAAAATTATTAAAATTTCTACATATTTGCAGCAACATTTGTTTCTAATGTGCAGCTTATGTAGAAGGTAGCGTCTTATTTAGACCTGGGGACAACATTCAGCCTACAAATTGATGATGAAACAACAGTTTAGAAACACCTATAACATGATTTCAGTTATAGTATTAAAAAAATAAAGCAAAACTGAAAATAGTGATTTAGTTCCAGTTAAAGAAACCCTCAACATCCACACTATTTTTACAATGCTCTGACAGCTGTTGATGCAGTACATATGAAATCCACTCTGTTTAGCTTAGATCACTAAACTGAGCCTACACTTTGGGCATCTCACAAAGCAGCACCACGGCAGTAAGTGTCCAACTTCCAAAGCAATGGAGAGAAGGTCATGACATGCCTTAAAGACCTTCACAAAGAGATCCCATTTGGGTGCCTAACCTCAGGCAGACAAGATCCCTTGTAGGCCGTTTCATTTATTTTCCTCCATTGAGTGGGTATGAAACGGAAGCACTGCAGAAGTGCTTCATAAGGCACCCGCCTTTAGGTTTCAGTTAACTGCTTGTGCTCAGGGGACTACAACCCACACCGTTTCCAGTTCAGGTACCTAACTGCTGTGCAATTCCATGTTAAGTAAATGCTTTAAAGTCAAATCTATAGATTGTGTTTCTACATCAATGTGATACCTGGTGACATAGCTTTGGTTTAGGCACTATGTGCTACATATAAGCAGAGTCTCTACACATCCAAAAAATTGGGAGTTAGTGAACTATTGTTTTATTACTATTTCATTAATGTTAAAAAAACAGCATTGTAGCTTGTTACTCTTATCCATTCTGTAACATGAAAAAAACTAACCTTAGAAAAAAACCTACAGATTGGAGATTCTCATATTAAGTCAGTTAATATCATATTTAATCCAGTCTCATAATAAAAAACCTCAACAAAAACCTGTTAATCTAGGTTCCACACATAACGCCGTCCAGAAACAGTAACGCTAGCTATTGTGCACTTGATAAACCATCAAGCTTAAATTCTGTCAGGTTAGCATTGTGTAATAATTAGCAGGTATGTGTACTAAAATTAAGCTACTTTTTTCTTTCTTTACATTTGAATTAATTTTATCAAGTTTCTATAGTGCAGGACAACTTACTGCACCTAAGAACCTAGAGTTTGAAATAATTGCTGAAAAAAAGATTTCTAAATACAGCTTTTTTTTGCGATTAATGTATTTAAAAAAAAAAAAAGAAGAAGAAAAGAAATAGCTACCTTCCAAAGGCAAAATAGCTCTTTTCAACCTTGAATTTTCTAACAGAAGGTCCTCACTGTGCTTGTCCACTCCCACAAATCCTCTTGATGAGTTAATAGGAACTCTCATACAAGCAGCGTGGGTTAAAAACAAACAAACAAAAAAACATATCCCTACAACAGGTTATAAAACAATACCACCCGTTCATTAAAAATTATTAAAACAGGAATACTATTATTTTCATTCTGAGTGCCTTAAATCAAACTATTCCTGCAAATGCGGCCAATGGAATCAGCATCAGCAACACTGAACACAAATGCAATGCCCAACTAGTAAATTCAACATCTCCAACAAAGACTGCAAGGAGTGCAGCCAGCAGGTGTGGAATCATAGAATAGTTTAGGTTGGAAAGGACTTCTGGAGGTCATCTTGACAAAACCCTGCTTAAAGCAGGCCTAACTAAATCAGGTCTGTGCTAGTAAAAAGTCTTAACCTCTTAAATCAGGACGCTGGAAACAAAGTGCTTATTGAGAACAGTCCCAAGAACATGTACCCAATTTTAACGGCAGAACCACGCCCAAGAATTGTTTGGGGGAGCACAAATTGGTACAGATCAAAACACTATAAGGATGCTCTTTAAGAGTTAAGACATACAGATGATGGTGTCCCAGCACATGGTTACAGCATGGTGTTTAATACAGAGGTATAGGCATAAACTCATTGTGCCTCCTTTTGGACAAGTGTGCTTTTGTGTGGTCCAGCAAATAAACAGTCACTGGACTTGTTTATTGGAAATACTGGGAGGTGGGGCTGGAGGGGTGAAAATTACCTCCAATACATCTAACAACATGGTTTGACTGAGGACCAGAGTGCAGACAGACCACTCAGTGCTTTGTGGTCTCTTCACAGAAACTGAATGGTTTATCAAGTCATTTCTAGTCAAGTATTTACTATAAAAACACAATGCAAAGTTGGGCTTATATCAGAGGTTATGGGCAGGGTGTGTAATCCCGTATCAAGGAAAAAAAAAAAAAAAAAAGAAAAACCACACTGATTGTTCTCAAATTCTCCTCATCTTAGACTATCCTTTGAAAGCAATGAGCCTAAGCCTATATTCCACTGATCAGAGGCACAATGCCTATTCACTACACAATCTCATTGAAGTCCACAGAACTACCAACTAAACAGATTATTTAGAGATTTCCAGAATTAGACTCAAAACCAAACACATCAAAATCACCCCAAATTCCTACTTCTGTCCCAAATTCATACTTAATTTACAAGCTGAGTTCAAGAAAATCTGTATGCTCTGTAACTTACGTGACAAGAATAGTATTTGTGATTTAGTAAGAAAAACTGAGGTACTCACAGACAAAAAATAAAACAGTCTTGTATTTGCTGCTTTCTTTGAAAAATAAAGCCTTCAAATGAAAAATAAAGATTATTCTACGGGCACTTTAACTCCCCCTGGGTAAATAAAATCTGATACAATAATGATCACAGCAAAGCAACCAACAGAAAAGTCTGCATCAAATAAGTAAATACAAAATATTCATCCCTAGATTGTTGAATGAATTTCAATGAGTGTCGCCATTTTGACTGAATGAATTTGTTATCTTGGACCTCAGGAATTCTACCTCCTGACAACAGCACATAGGGAAAGCAGGGGGGCGACATCACCACTCACATCCTTTTTTTAATGACAATGTTTAAAATCTCCAACAGAGTTAAAACATCTTGCTTTTTCCAAAAAAAAAAAAAAAAAAAGGCTTGTGGAAAACACTAGAAGACATTAAATCTCTATCACTTAATTCTGTACTGAATGAGAGTTGACTTATGCAGCTAATATTAAATTTAGAAATTAAATACATGTCCATATTGTATGCAGCCTAGCTGGAATTCACTAGATTAAACATACTAATTAATTTGGTCATGGTGTGTTTCGTATTATAATTCAGCATTTATTTATGAGGCCCACATATTCAGTTTACTGAATTTAATGACTGCACTGTTCTTAAACATATCATTAGAAGTGCTAACATTCTGTATCATTAACCCTGTATCATTCCACAATTAACATAAAATTATCAAAAGAATAATATAAGGTGCTATGCATTTTTAAGCCACTTAAAAAATTTCTAAATGTAATTATAACTATTTCATGCTAAGTAAGAGTTGATATTCCATTTTCACTCTAAGATAAGAGAGAAAATAAACCCTTAGCTTTTCTGATCACTTATTACTTCTAAGTTTCCTGCAGAGCTCAGTCTTTCATAGATGTATTTCTGGGTTATCGTACACTTAGACTGATACCTCTTATTGACTACAAGAAATATGTGAAAGATGGAAATAGGCCACAAACATGAATATTTCATTACAAGGTGGGTCTTGTTTCATGGTCTAATAATACATAAATGATTGAAAAACTTTCTGAAAGGTGACAAGCATTTTTACTCCCAGTATTCACCGAGATGTCACTGTGGATGTCAGACCCTAAGTGTTTCAGGTGTTTGTCACCACCTCCCAATGTAGCGGCCTTTGCTGAAGTCACAGACTTTTGCAATTGTTAGACAAACCACAGGGGGGAAAAAAAAAATCCTACTGTATTTTTTTTACTGCAGTCCTTACTGAGTCAAACCATATTGAATGGTCAGCGCACGCGCACGCACAAATATATTTGTAAAAGCTGCCAGGAAAGCTTTTCATTCCTCTCTAGCAATTTCTACCAAATTAGTACTTTGAGTATTAAACAATTAAAAATGGTTTATGTATATTACCACTGCAAGTAGCAAAGCAAGGTATGAAAAAAAAAAAAAAATCCTTTCTACTGCCTATACAATCTCACTCCCACACAAAGTCGTCTCTTAAATCACGCACAGAACAAAAATGAGCAACTATAATGCTAGAGGGCTCTCTGTTGCCCAAAGTCTTCATTTTCTAACTAGTTAGGGATGAAGGGAAATCAAATGTGAAGACTTTTCAAATGCAAGCTAGAACTCCCCAGCATTCCCAACTATTATTTTATTTGTTTGCTCTAAGCTCAGACAATTATTTTTGGAGAGCCAGTACTTCTCAAGTTCCATTATTACTTTAAAAATATAACATTTTTGCCTTCCAGAACGGGAACAACAGTGAATAAATGGTAGTTCAGTAACTGCTGCCTGAATGTTAAGACTTCCAATGACTTTGCCTTTGCTGCCAAAGCAATACACAAATGCTCACAACTCGAAAGCAAAATCTCAACCAGCGGATTTCTTGGAATACCAAATCTTTCCTTGGTTCCAGTTGCTTAAGTTTGGCCAATGTCACTCAACCTTTTGACACTGAAATCAGGAATATCTCTTAAGGGGAGCAGAGACACATCAAGTACTTCACATATTCAGTACCATGAACAAAGAATATCTTTCTAAGAAAAATTGACTTAATAACATGAATTATTTTCTGCTTTGCCAAGCTCACTAACAGAATGAGGCTTTTTCTTTTAATGGAAAATAACATCTGCATCATGGCACTTTTCAGGAGCATCAAAGCCTATTCAAATTAGCAGTGTATTTTACAACAGCAAAGATGAAACCGTTCATAAAAAAAAGAAGAGCTGAAGTGAAATATAAATTGAAAGTGTTTCATGAGCATCAGCCCTACGTTTCATCATCTGCAAGGTAAATGATAATGTCTTCACTGAGGGGAACAGAGCTATGCTGGTTTGCTTCAGCTGGGCATGTCCTAGCTTCATGAACCTTCACGCTCTCATTCATAAAAACAAAACTACTCCACCTACCCAAGCTTTCTGAACACATAGATGGTAACATAGCTGAGAGGAAAAATACTAGCAATACAATTTAGCTTTAGAGTTTTGTTAGACAACCGTGATACTATTGACTTTTATAAAGCTGCTCAGCACTCATTACTCTCCTAGGCATTACATCATAAGGAAAAGAGATTTTTAAATAAATGAACAATTTGCTGTGACAAGTAACATTTTATATTTTTGTGTTAAAAGATGTATTATTGCTCTTTTCATCAGATTATAAACTTCTTGAAACAAGCATTGGTCAGTTTATTTATGTGGCACTCTAAGCATAAAGTTTAAGTACCATTTCTTTCAAAAGGTCAGACAAATGTTCAAAGAATTATAATGAGAATGGATGAGGCCTTTGAAGGACGATGCGGTCTTTCATTTGCTAATCTAAAGTAACACTTATTAGCAACGATGATTTCTTCAACCACTGCATGCACAGTCACCCACTCTATGACCCAGACAAAGTGTATCAAGGACTTATATGATTTAGGAAACTATTGTTGTGTTATGGTAAAAAATATGCTGATTACTTTTCTTTTATCCCCCTCTAAAAATTCTAGCATGCAGCTTTCTATTACAATTCCTGCTAAAAAAAAAATTAAATCCATATTTCCCCAATTTTACCACTGACAGGAGTTTTCTTAAGACACTAACAACTGTCAAGACTCAAATAAGGAAATAAGACACATTATTTCCTTTGTATATTGGTTTAACTGCTGTCAAAAACTACTATTAGAAATTCAACACTATGTTGGAAGGTAACATTAACAGCACTACTGATTTCAAAACAACACATTCCAAGTTCCACACCAGTAGACCTTTTATGATATTTGTTTTTTTCTGAAGATTTTTCTATGCTGTAACAGGAGAAATTAGAGATATATCTTTTTTTAAACTGCTATTTTACACTTCTGTAATTCAGATGCAAAAATACAGGTTAAATTTTTAATTAAAAGATCTATAGAACACAGGTTTTAGAGTGTCATTATAGAAAGATATTCTCCTTCCTTTTAAAATAAATTACTTGAAAGAGTAAACAAAGCTCACAAACCTCTTTTGCCCTAAAAATTTATGCAATCATTCCACTGTTTTGCTGTGGCGGGAGGGGAGGAAAAAAAAACAAAAACAAAGAAACTGAGACTCTGTTTTTACATCATTATAATACATAGCTAACAAAAACAAACTAAACCAGGAAAGTCAACAAAAATAATTTAACGTGTCTTATGTTGACAACTGTTTGTTTTCTTCATACATGAAGATTGCATTTGCTCTCATGAAAGCTTACTGTAAAACTAAACCAAAGTGGCTACAATAACCTATAATGCCTATCTAATATATGACCAAAAGATTTTAACACAAAGATATTAGAGCCCCCCAGTTCAGTAGTATGTAGCAATCCAGGTAATTTGCTGGTTTCAGTGGATTTGCAGGGTACATAAATCAGTGCTGAATTTGGTACAGCACTGTCCAATTTCTAGTGTACTGGTTTGCTTTCTGTGTTTCTAGGCACTAACGTTTATAATTAACTTTTTTTTTGCAGACGGAAACATACACATGAAGTACCAACAACCTGAATTTGTTACACAGACACAAGTTGCAAAATTTAAAGTAATTAGGTCAGCTAGGCTAGAACTTGTATGTTGGATTTCAGTCTAAATTAGAAAAGCGTACCCATTCCTCTGCAACACTCAGTGTGTATCAGCACAAAACAGTTCCAGGCTTAAACTAATTTTCTATCTTGTGTTATCCAAGCACCACATTTGCGTAAAAAGTATTTTACAAGTAAATATACTGTAGGATGAAAGTATGTATCATGCAGACAGACCTCCATTTAAGAATATAATCGGAGATACAGTTTCTGTTGTGTTCTCTATTTTATAATACATTTAAAAGATTATTCCCTCTGTAACCGAAATAGCTGCTACTGAACTAATACAGTATTAAAATGAACCTGTACCGACTATGGTTCTTTCACAGCAAAAGAGTGAGCTACAGTATGGTGTGGAGCACTTACAGCCTGGTATTAGTAAACATTTTGTAATTTTATTAGCTTCCAATCTGCATAAGACAAAAGTATTTTTTAGGCAATACTTCAGCTGCAACGTTTTTTTATATGGTTTACACGCGCACTTAAACTAAGACTCAAGTAATCAGTCCAACAGGCAAACTTAAAAAAACCTACTGAATGCTACTAGCATGTCTTGCAAGAAATTCATAAATGACTACAATTTAGATTGAAATTGATAACAGAACATACACAAACCTTTTTAGAATGGTGTTTACTATTTGCAGGTTTGGATGGGGGAGTGTTTTGGGGTTTTTTTAAGTTTGACATTTTTTTTACTTATTTTTCTCTCACTGTCAAGAAATTTGTTTTTCCTGGACTTTAAATATTTATAGGCCACACTCAGTAGTAGCCTGTGACCATATACTATTGGTTAAGAAGGAAACAGTGGTGAAGCTGAGACCAGAAGGGGCACAGAGGGAATGTGCAAATATTTCAGCAGGTATCGAAACAAGCACTACCCTTGCTACTTTTAAGACAGAAAAAAGCATCAGCGTCTCTCTCCTTACCTACACAGACAATATGCAGTAGACTTCCATTTTGCCATCTGAAACTAGCCTTGTGAGTTTTTATTTCAAACACTAAAGCTATTTTTCAAAATAATCTAGTGGGCATGCACTGGTACAGTATGTAGTGATGCACAAAGACACTGCTTGTGCGTTATACTGGTTGCTCCAGACTGTATGAGAAGACCAATACCATAGTTGAAGGAACTATATTCAAAACAGGTGTTGAGTTTGGTGTTTTGTTGGGTTGGGTTTTTGTCTGGGTTTCTTGTTTGGTTGGTTGGTTTGTTTTTCCATAAAAGCACACCATGCTTTCTAACTACTCTGTCGAGTACCAGTCAGGCTGCAGAAAGGGTACCCAAGTAGCCTGACCCTGTGCTCAAACTCTTCGAAGCCATAACACTTGTTTTGAAACAAATCACCTCTGGAGATAGAGCAGGCTTGCTATCAATCACTAACAAGTTAATTCCAAATAATAAGGTAGGTTTGGATGTAGACTGATACATTGTGAAATGCTGTATCTAAAATTGATTAGAACAGCACTCAAAATGAATGCAGCCCTCCAAACCACTTCTTTGCTCAGAAACATTAATCTCAATTATAAGGAAAGCTTCATAATGGTAATGCTTGGTATGAAAAAAGTATGAAATAAATCAAGTTTTATAAGACACAGCAATTAATCAGTTTTAGAACTAAGGAAAGGTTGTTAAAAGTGGCACATTTTTACACCAGTACTCTTGAAAGTCTCTGTAACCTCCAAAAATTTAAATGTTTAGGGTTTGGTTTTAACTGCTTAGCTGACAGTGTGGATAGCTACCCTAATGTTGGGTTTCTGATATATTTTACCATAAGCAAATAAAATTCTTTGCATGAATACTACATTATTATAAAACTAAAGCATTTATTTTAAGATCACAAAATACTCTTCAGCCTATGAATACCTTGTGCAAGCATCCTGAAAGAACTTATTTAACCAGTCAGCCAGGAAAGAAAAATTTATTTCATCAAAGAAGTCATTACTCTGAAACACTAAAATTCTCTGATAGCTTTCGGTGCAGCTGATACTACACAATCTTGCTAAAGTCACGTTATCATTGCATTTGCTAAAACAGTAAACCTAATGAGGTTACATATATACATTTAATAGAATATACAGTAAAGCTGTTCTTTGAAGGCAATAATAGTATATACATGTTAATCTGACTACAACCTTTAATGTATAGTACCACAGTTCAAATCTGCCTCTAAATCTCACAAAAGTGCAAAATACTTGCATAAGATTTTGAAAAAAATATTTTAAGATTTGTCTTTAAGAATTTTATGTTTTCTTTTGTACAGTGCCAGAGAGATTAGTCTTCTATAACAGAAATGCAGTATTCAGTACAGTAAACGCAGTATCACTATGAAAAATACTTCTGACCTGATGCCTTAGTGTAAGTCTCTGGTGTTTTCTTTTAAGTCTATACAGCATAATGCCCCTTCACAAACAGCACCTGATCCTCCAAGTTGCTGAGCACTCTCAGTTTTTACTGGGCCTAATCCAAAACTGATGCAAGTCAGTGGGAGTTTTTGCATCAATCTACATGGGCATCAGTCTGCATAAGGCTCACTGATTTCCACTGGAGGTAAAGGTACTTGGCATCTTACTGAGCCAAGCCTATAATCTGTTAAATGTTGGAGCTAGGAGATGACAAAAACGTACTTTCAGGTTGACTATTACTTCTTTTTCTGATATTTTATGGTGTTTGTATCAAACAGCTGCTTATTAAAAGTGGCTATTGTGGACTGATTTGTAACTTTAAATCTAGTTTCTATTACTAAATCCTTTTTTCCCTTTTCCATTTGAACAGAGAATAATTACTCCTGGCTCAAAGACATTTGACTGAAGTACCAGTCTTAACTTGCTAACTGGATTATGAATGTTATTCTGGATTTTTTTTTCCTCCAATAAATACTAAACAAAAGAATCTTCATAGCGTGGTCAAGTATTTCTTTTACCAAGCAATATCCTTCATCTCAGAGTTCACTCATGTAAACTCATTTCACTTTTTAAGCTGATGTATGCATCTAAGAGTTCAGTACTGTTAGCTTTTTTTTTCTCTCTCCTAATTTAGCAGACCATTGAAAATAGCTCAGCAAGTTCATCAAGGCAAAGCTAGGAATTGTAAAGTAATATTATTTTTTCCAAACTTAAGCGATATATTTTTAATATATATTTATAATCATATAGGGCCCATTCTTCCTAACTATTCTTACAATACATCAAAGTACACTTTATGAAAATCTTTCCTTACATACAATATTAAACCAGTCTCCTAGATATGAATGCATTAATAATTCTGAACAGCACTTGGACTATTTTAGAAGGGAAGAGCAGCTGTATTTTTCATCAGAGAGCGTCTTTTAAGTGTTTCGCAATTAACTTTTCTGTAAGATAACTGACCATAGAGGAGCAATGTTTATACTTCAATACGCTCTTTACAAGACTGAACTGTAGGATGTCAGCATCCAAGGAATGCTATTGTAGCTCTTCAACAGAATAATGCAAAATACTTTGCCTGGATAAGTGTATATAAAATGTAGCAGGTAACAGCCAAACAAAACCAAACAAGCACGCAACTAAGAAGGCTTAGTTTAAAGTACACATTGTATTTAGAAAGTACCAAAATAAAACTGCTCAAGTTTTCTTATAAAAAGTATTTTAAATATAAAAATTTACGTGAGCCTAGAACTATGTGATCTCTTACAGAAATAGCTCCGACTAAAACTTTTAACAGTGCGAGAGCACATAAAGACGTCCTTTTGTGTATTTTACCCTGTCACACTACTCTGCTCTAAAGCAACTTCACAACATAAAAGTTTTAAACCCACGGCACAACGGACCTGCTTCCCACATCCACATAAAGGAAAAAAAACCCCACCAGACACCAGAAATGTTTTTAATTTCATAAGGGAGACCACCCCTGTCTCCCCCCAAACCACCAGGGCACACAGCTCCTTTCAGTCACCATGCGCTCTCACCGCGCAGCAACGCTGCTTTCACTGCCATGTATTGCATAAATCACTAGAGCTGCTGCCCTCGGTGGTTTTCCTCACAACCCCCCGTCCTTCAACGGGAGGACGGGAAAAGCCCCGGCGCTGCTCCCGGAGCAGCAGCAGACCCCCCGGCGGGCTCCCTCACCGCCCGCAACCGCTTGAGGGGCGCGCTGCCGGCGGCCGAGCCCCCGCGCACGCAGCCGGGCTAACGCCGGCCAAGTTCAGAGCCCTCCCGAAACTTACTGGGACGAGCTTTCGCACCGCCGCCCGCGCCGCCGCGCTCGCCAGACGGGAGGCCGGACGCTGCCGTTTATCTTCCCGGGGTGATGGAGCCGACTCAGGGAAGCACCGAAGCGGCGCACAGGCGGCGGGCCGGGGGGAACCCGCCGCCGAGGCCGCGCCGCTGCCGGCCTCCAGCCCCGCTCCCGAGCGACCTCCCGCTCCGCGCCGCGGAGTTGCCCTCAAGTTGCGCTCCCAGCCCCTCCCTCCAGCTCCCCCGCGCCCGCGGAGCCCTACCTGGGGCCGCGCGTCTCGGGGCGCCCCGGGCTGCCGCCCGCCGGGGTCACCGCGGTGGGGGGAAGGAAGGGCGGGTCGCGGAAACCCTCCGCCGTCCTCCGCGCAGCGGCCGCCGGCCCGCTGGCCCTCCGCCGGGGTTGGGGGCGGAGGCGGCGGCCCCGGCTCCCCGCTGCTGGCCGGCCCGG
>JAVSBS010020386.1:45857-70119 GCA_033124195.1 Coracias cyanogaster | reverse complement strand
CAGGCTCAACACCCCCAGGTCCCTCAGCTGCTCCTCACCACACTTGTGCTCTAGACCCTTCCCCAGCTTTGTTGCCCCTATTCTGGACACAACCAGAAGCAGGTCTGACTGCTGTGAGGAGTTGGTTTGGTCCTCAGCAGAGTGGGAAAAGGGGTCTCTGAAAAACATCTCCAGGCCTTTTGTTTTTACAAAGCCATCCCTCCACATGCTGAACAACATGGAAGCCCTGCCCAGCTTTCTACCCTACGGCAGCTTTTCCTGGTTTATTCCCAAACTGGACAGAATTTCCCGGATAACTGCACATTAACGGTGTATGGGGGATAATAGCATCCAAACACAAGGCAGGTAAAATCCAACACGGAAAAATGAAATTCCTACATCCTCTTAGGCACAGGAGAAAGGAAATGGTCTTGTCTTTGGAGCACTGACCTGTTGCAGGCAAAAAGTCGAAGTCCAGCTTTTCCACGAGTTCCCTGCAAGTTGTTCTATGCATTGTTCATCTCTCTTTGCATTCACTGCGGGACAGGAAGCATGTCTTCTATGTCATTTATAGCCTATTTTATAGAAAAATATGTATCTTTATAGGAAAGCTCTGTCTCCTGCAATGCCCTTGTGCAGTTCCCAGCATACTAGACCTGCATTTCTGTTGGGACCTTTAGATGTTTTTGTGAGATAAATAAAGATCATTTACATTTTTCAAAACCAAAAACCCTTTCACATTTTAAACTCCAATGAATAAAGGAGGAGGATTATGTAGAAAAACACTGGGTAAAGTTTAACTCCATGTACAGTCCATTTTAAGAATAGATTGTTCCTTATATTTTATATGAGTGAACCAAACAACAGACGTTCCCAGTTTTTACTGAGCTATGATAGATCTGCTTTTGTAGCTCAACTCAGAGAATGATTTTTTAAAAGCCGTTACAAAAATTTGTATGATCTTCAAACGTGAAAGAATATTTGGCTGTGCTGGGTGTGTGCGTGGGCAGGCAAACTTCGCTAGATTATTTCAATTGATGTTATTAATTTGGTCAAGCCAGAATAAGTAACTCAGTGCTTTGAAAATGCTTTGGAGACATTATCGTGCTTCAGAGTATTTAAATAATCTAAGGTTCAGGGATCTCAGAACATTTTTATGTCACAATAATTGTCTCAAAACAAAACAAAGGGACCATCTCTGATGTCTAGAAGAATCAAAATCCCCTTCAAGTAACATGTGAGCCCTCTAGTGGGATTCTCCGCAGCGTTCAGAGCAGCAGATCGGTCCATCACCTGCTGTTGCACTTACCTGTCTGTGATAAACACGGTTCTCTTAGACCCTACAGAGCCTCCGTGCTTTCCTCGTGCTGTTTGTAACCTGTATGTCTTTCCCCACCCTTTTTACAGCTGCGCCTTTCTTCAGACTTCGACTTTTTCATGGTGAACCTGCTCCTGAGTCGATCCCTGAGAGCAGGGTGAGAGGCAGGGTTAAGTGCTGTGGAAGTCGAGGAGCTGTGGTTCTGCCCTCTAAGCAGAATCATAGTATGTCTGTCCTTACTTCCTTCACTGAACCAAAAAAAAAAAGCATTAAAATCTATTTTCAAGGGTAAAAATTAAAGCTGAGATGAAAAATGGGGTTACACAGCGAAAAGGGGGCAAATTAAAAAAAAAAAGGAAAAAAAAAAGATGGGAAGAGAGGAGGAATGAAAGGACAGGAACAAAGGGAGAGAAAGGATGAAATATCCCACTGACCACAGCTGAGGCAGGTTCAGCAATCACTGAAATCCCTGATTTTGCTCTTTCGAGTGAAAGCCAAAGGTGATTCCTAGACAGAGGCCCTGCTTTATTTTCAGGTACTTGGAACGCAGGCTGGAGCCATACAGAGGATTTATTAGTCAGTGCCAGCCTAGCTGCTTGTCCATTTTGGCCAGCCTAGCATAAACTTTCCCAAAACACCAAGCTCTTGGCATCCCCAGGGGCTGCTACTGGAGCTGCTGGAACGAAGAGTCTTTGGATGGACAGCAGGAATGAGAACTGCTTCATATTCCTTGGACTCTGTCACTGCCACAGTGAATGTACTTAAGACATCTTGTGAAAACAGCCTATATCCATTTACCTCAGTAGATTGACAATGTTTTCTGCCCAGAACTTGAGCAAGTCCAGCATGTATAGCCACTTGAAAGCCTGAAGAAAGTCACTGAGAAAAGTCAAGGATTAATCTGGCATCTGAAATCCCCTCTCACAAACCATCTCAAATAATGAGGAAATTGTTACATAAATCTAAGTCTGCTCGTGGGTAATGCAGGAGCTGAGAAAGGAGCTATACTCAATGAATACACTATTCATGGCTTGCAGCTCCCCATTCTCATTTGATACTGTAGTTGTTCCCCACACTGAATTCTTCTTTCTGTAGGCCACAGCTACATCCACCTTCTGCTGGGATACTGTTAAATCTGTCGTCTTAGGCCAGGGATAGTGATGGGCATCCAGGAGCTGCAGAGATGATTCACTCTGGTAGTGCTGCCTGATTTCCCAAAGAAAGGCTCCGCTTGGATCTGGTAGGAAAGGCTGGGTTACAGAGGACACAAAAATAAGGATCTTCCCACTTGCTGTCACTAGAGATTTCATGATATTTTAAGGACAGTTTGGTCTCCTGCCCAGTTAAGTTTTGGTAATGTTATGCCTAGTTATGTCCCTCCTTCTGCTATCAGATTTCCACTGGGGTTAGCTCTGGACGCAACCATGCTGAAAACTTCCTCAGAGGGAAGGGAATCATCTGTAAAGCCACACAGACAACCCCGTCAGGTACATTTAAGGTCCTGCAGGATTAATAGAGGAGCTTCTCTTCCCATCAGTGAGGGCACCTCAGCCTCTTAAACTTCTTTTCAGACGTATCTCAGATACTTGATTGTCTGGTTTTGCCTGCTGGGACATACAGAGCAAGGCAGAAGATAGGCAAGGTCCTAACTGCCAGGTTGAGAGTCTTCAGAGTGAAAAACCATCAGAAAACCACCAAGGGGATATCTTACAGCATTGGTGCTATTTTTGTTACTTTGCTGTATCGGTCATGTGAATGTGCACGATACTTCAAGAGAGTGCAGACAGCCAGGGCCCTGTGGTCTTCTCATGTGTGTGATTTCATGCCAGCAGACATACTCCCAGGCAGATAAGCTTTTTAGAAGATGAGAGTCTGGATATATCCTCAAGTTCTCAATGAGTACCGTATATGTAACTATTTTATCATAAATAGTGCGTATCTCAACTGCCAGGGTTATTTTCCAGGGAAATTTAATTACAAAGCAAGAGGGGTGAGAGTGAACCCCTTAGAAGGACCTTAGGCCATCACGTCTAGGACCTATGACGTGCTAGCTTCAGGGAACGTGTCTGAAGAAGGGAGAACGTCACCCCAAAGATGGGAATCCGTGGGGATGGGTGTGTTTGGGTCTGCCCCACCAGCTTGGGCTGCCCACACCACTTAAAGTCGGCCCTTGGTCTCCAGGCAGGGCAGGCGAGGAGGTCGGTCCCCTCCCAGGGATGGTGAGCACTAAGCTGAACAGACCGACACCTTGAAGCACGGATGCTCTTGCCGTTTCACCGAGTCTTCTCAGGACAGCCTGTACCTCAGGAGAGAATAAGATCCTTTGTGCTGCCTCGGGGCTTTTTCTCTGCCAGCACAGGCAGCATTTAACACCTGACACAGAGTATTTCACCAGAAAGCTAGAAATGATCACATTCCCTCTGAAAACCCTCGTGTCCCTGCAGTTGCTCAGACTCTCCTCTGACTGCCACGGGGACATTAAACCTTCAGCAGTTTGCCTCTCTGAAGGCGGATTTTGGTTCCCTGCCTGGAAAAACAGTAGGCAAAATAGTAAAACCTTAAATTCAAACATGTGTAAGTTATACATCTTATTTCCATTTTCGAGCAACATTCCCTCAGTAAGACATGAGGAAAAAATTACCATCTGCCTTAGAATATCTCGGTGGAGCATTTATCTCCCAGCCATGATAACTGGATTTCAGTAATTTCTCCCTCCCCCCCCTCCAATTCAGATTAAGAAACTAATTTGTTTAGTGTCCAAACGTGGAAGTCTTGCCAACTGAACTCAGAGGGTGGGATCTGGTGCACTGTCACAGCTCTTACCCTTCAGCAAATGGTTTCCTCCCAGGCCGCTCTGCCTCTGGCAGGGAAGGAGGACGGCTGTGCGATTAAAGCCATGGACTAGACAGCACTGGGACATGAGCTTTGTGCTCGCTTTGCGCAGAGGCTGCGCGCTAACGCGCTCTTGAAAAGGTGAAGGCAATAACGCTGCCCTTCCCTGGTGCGCTCTTCAGGGCGGGGATGTGCTGCGTGCCTGTGGCAGGCACTGGACTGGTATTTTAAGTCACCTCTGAAGTGAAAAGCCTGAGGTACTAGCGCAGCTGGAGAAAAACAAAATCTGTGCTTTCTATCTGTGGTTTGGAGGCTCATAATTCTCCCAGAACGGGACAGAGGAAGCCTACTGCTTGCCAAGGGTCTGTGTGTAGTCCAGGTCTTAGCGCAGTGCCACCTGAGTTGCTAAATGTTCCCTCCTCATCACTCCATCGCCTCAGAAGTAAAGCTGGAGCCAGGGCCTTTTTCACACACAGTTTCTGTGGTCTGAAGTTCTTGACTCGTGCCTAAGGCACCTAAGATTTCTAGATTTCCCCTCCATGCAGCAGACAAGCCTGGGACTGTTTAACTGTGAAGAACAGACAAGACCGGTTACATTCAACCCAATACGAATAAGACCCGTTAGATCCCATGCTAATATCGTAATGTTCTCACATGACTACCCTGTCATTTTGTGTTCGTTGTTAACGAAACAAGGGAGGTGTGTCTTTGTTTCTGATGAGCAGTGCAGCCTTTCTGTTGTTCTTAACACAGTGCAAGAGCGAAACAGTCCAACACGGGCTCCTAGGAGCGTCAAGCTCTGTCTGAAGGATTGCTAATAAAGGATGGAGGGGGAGTGGGGGCTGTAACCAATTGACCTTGGTGATAAGAACTTGCTTTTTATCTGGTTCATGAACTTTGTTATTTCAGAGGTGTTGAGTATGACCGTACAGCTACCATGGCCTTTGTCTGAAAGTCACCCTTCTTTGCACCTCCAACTCTCTTCCCTTCAACTGGTTTCACTATCAGAGTTCCCCTCCATGAGGCCTGTGATTCATAGATCACCTTATGACATCCATGTGACAGGCCAGGAATGGCTTGTAAAGAAACTCCCCCCAACTTTCCACCTTTGAGACCCTTGCCATTTCTGGAACCCAAACCTCCTTCTGCTGCAGCAGGGATGAAAGGTGCATAATAATGACGAGTCATCTGTTTCCTTTCGCATTTCAGGGAGTCCCCCGTAGACTGTAGTGTGAACAAATGCAGCAAACTCGTCGGAGCAGGGACAGAGTCCAACCCCATGACTTACAGCACCTACATGGATGAGAAGAACGGGCCTCCTCCCAACATGACCACCAATGAGAGGAGAGTCATTGTCCCAGCAGGTACCACCACCATCAAACGCTTTGTGTCGTATTTCCTTGCACTGTCTTAAATATCTGGCTGAACAGAGAAGGCTTGTTTAGCCACACTCTGAGGATTTCTCTCTGTTACAAACCATGTTAAAGCCAAGAAAAATATCAGAGTTTCTGGCTAGTGGGAATTTCCCATGTCCCAGGATACATTCCACCTTGAATCAGGTGGATAACTAGTGCTTGTCTTTTTCTTTTCTTTTTTTTCCTGGATTGAAGTGTTGTTTTGTGTATTGAACTAAATCCGTTAGAAAAGAATCTGCAGTGCTTCCTGGGACACGCTTGGTACAATCAAAGGACACGCTTCATAAGCAAGAATAAGCCTGAAGTGGACCCAGTTTATAACTCTACAGGATCCAGATGCACTTTCATGTCACACTGATTCCAAATGAGCTGTTTTCATTTTTTTTGTTGTTAGAAGTAGAAAACCAGAAAAAGTCTATTCTGCAGGAACTACATTATCCTTCCAAAAACTGTTCCACAGAAACATTCCTGTCCAGTTCTCCGTTTGTCTGCTGGCTGAAATTGGCAGGATGCGTTGGATCCTTTTGGATAGCCGAGGATGAGAGCTCCAGGGGCAGGCAACCGGTGAAGCCTGAACCTGGAATGAGAGGGGGCCTTTTCCCTGCAAAGTTTCTAAACATCTTCAGTATAAACAGGCAAGCCCAGGAACTTCCCAGCAAGGGAGATATCATGATCCAAGTCCTGGCCCAATTTACATCCCCAAAACTCCACCGATTTTAAGACGTGCAGTTTTTCACCCAGCGTTGCGAGGCCTTCACCGAGGGATGTAACTGATTCAAGCAGATGAACAGTTGGCAGAAAGAAGTGTACTCGTGGAATTTAGCTCTGTTTTCTGATTGTGGCTTGACCACGAACAGATGACAACTCCCAAGCATTTGTTTGCCATTTAGGATGAAAAGGAGAAGCTTGAACTGAATGTGGTGAAGGGAAGCCAATAAAAGATTGACAACAAATCTCAAAGTAGCGTTTAGACCGTTGTTAGGATCTGCTTAGAGGGCCTGGTAACACAACTGGTGACAGCATCAGACATGTTTTCAGTGTCAACATGGCCTAGAAAGGTGGAAGCTGAGACCAACTAGTCACTATATTATTAAAGATGGTCAAGAGGGAACATTTATCCTGCTCCTCACCATGCTGTTTAGGCATATTTAAAAACATCAAGGATGGGCCAAAGTTTAGAGTTGCTGTAGAAACAGGGGAAATGACTTAGTGCCCTCAGTGAAGAGAAGGTTTAAAATCTCCTCTTTAAAGGAAAGTGAAAAAAAGGAGACTTTTTCCCCCCTCACAAGCATCCACAAATCAAAACCTTGAGATACTTGTGAAAAAGCAGTGCTGTACCAGACTTTGGAAGACAATACTGAACATCATCCCAGATCTCTGGCTGCAGGATATGAGGCCAAATTCATCCAAGAAAGGCATTTGGAAATTTTAATATAATCCAGAGTGAAGATTTATAGCACATTAGGGTGAAGATAGGCAAGAATAATGTCACATTAGGCTTGCAATAGTAATAATAATGAACTCTAGGCAATGTTTCAAGAAGGCAGTTTTTCAGAGACCATTCAATCTCTATTGCAGTGACAAACAGGCCAAATGAATATCTGAAATTCAAAAGTGTTTGTTTAAAGGGAGACCACAAATTCACTCTTCTCTCTAAATGTTGGGGTCTTTTCAAAACTCAACACAAATAACTCTTTCAATGAAAATAAAAAGAAGAATCCTCCCTTGAATACTTGCATTGTAAAATTTGTAGTCTTTTGCCAGTGCTTAGAAAGCAGAATTTAAATTGGCTATTGCCAAAATCTGAAGGAAATCCATCTTTCTTTCCCAAAGCAAGATGTGAGGTTGTAAGTTCTAGGTTTATAACTCAACTTGATTTTATTAGAATTTTAGTGAGGAAATACTATGGTTATAATTTCAATATTCCTTGGTCTTACTTCTCCATTTCACATTGTTATTCTGGAGCTCAGCCACCCAGGAATGCTCCAGGTACAGCCACAACTCACCTTTTGTGTCTAGGGATCCCTGCAGCCCAATGCACACAGTCCTGGGCCAAGGCAGTATTTTATACACGATAAAATGTGTGGCAGAGGCATTTGTCCTTCCCCAAAGCCTGACCTACCAGATGTGTGATGGCTACATGTTTCTGATCCATTTTCTCAACTGCCACAGGACCTGAGGTGTTTGAGGTTTATCTTAGAGGAAAAGAGATGATGGACAGATCAAACATCTCTGAAGTTAAGGCTTGACTTCACAATCCTCTCCAGTTGCGATGGAACATGAATTCACAGCTTAAATTTTCAAATAGGAGACATGGGGAGAAGCAGCACAGGAAACATCTGAAAATGCAGATATGCTCAGAGAATGACTCTGTAGAAATGGTATCATGGCACAAATTCTTGCTGGCACTTTCTGATCTAACGCTCTTTTCAAAACCCAAAGGATGATTTCTTTTTTTAACTACTGATGCAGCAAACTATCACCATGGGGTCTGAAACTCCAGCCGGGTTCAATCTCTCTCTTACGTCATCACCAGCCATAAAGATTCCACAGCTGGAGCTTTGCTGACAGTTGGTAGTGATGCATGAGACAGTATAAAATCCACATTGTCCTCCAATAGCTGTGCTGGTTTCACAGGGCTAGCGGAGGTAGAACTGTGTTCTTGTCAGTGGGGTGAGCAAATGTGACTCAGAGATACATGGCAAGCTGTTCTGTTTAAGCAATAAGATATTTTTTCAGAGTCCCTTTGCAGACCATAAATACCATCATTCTCCAGCTTTAAAATGCCATCTGTTGGGACTTTGTAATGCACTTGCGAGGGATGCTGTGACTTCTCCAACGCTGATGTAATTATATAGCATTGCAGAACCGAAGCCGTACCCTTTCCAAAGGGGTGAGTTTCTGGAAGCTTTATTCCAGAGGGAGAAAAGTCACAGTCAAATGTCACTAATATTGTTCCCAAGCATAGGATTAAGATTCCGGCAGGTGAGAGAGACAGTCAAGAGAACTTACCCTGCCAGAAGGTCGGTGTGATCAGTTTATGCGCCTTGAGTCTTGTTATGGCACAGTACTTATTCACCTTGGCAAAATGCATTGGAATCCGTAAATTAAATCTATTTGGTTGGGAAAACAACGGTCAGTGCTTTAACGGGGCTACAGCGAGAGCTAGAGGCTTGTGTAGAATGTCACCATCCTTTGTGCTTTCCTGCCAGATCCCACCCTATGGACCCAGGAGCATGTGCGCCAGTGGCTGGAATGGGCTATAAAGGAGTATGGATTAATGGAGATTGACACCACCATCTTCCAGAACATGGACGGCAAGGAGCTCTGCAAAATGAACAAGGATGACTTCCTCCGAACCACCTCCGTCTACAACACAGAAGTTCTGTTGTCTCACCTCAGTTACCTCAGGGAAAGTAAGTATTGTCCTGTCTCATCCCAGCCCTAGTGTCACGTGCTGGTGGGATAAGCTGCCATAAGCATTGAACTTCTTGAGCTCTTCTTGCAGGATACATAACAGCAAGGATGAAGGAAAAAGACCAGAAAAGGGCAAGCAGAGAGAGCAAACAAGGAAGGAAGGAATAAAGAGGAGGTTGAAAAATTAATTTTAACTTAGATGGAGTTAGTGGTGCTATCAGGGAGGTGCAGAGTTGATCAGGACTCTTAAAAAGATTAGATAGTCTTACAGATAACAAGAACATCTGTGGCTGTATGATAAAAATACATAATTTGCTGTGCAGATTAAAGCAAACATTAACTGATGGGTCACGGGCAAATTATTCCATAACCTCGCAGTTAGAGGGCTGTTCACTTTTCCCCTAAGGCTTCTGGTAAGGACTGCTTCAAAACAGGCCCCACAACTGGCCAGAGCTGGACATTTTCTATGTTCCTGGAGGCCCAGATTTGTTGGAAAGAGGAAACAATACACAAATGATCCCCCAAATCCCTTAGCACATGCTCTTGAGGCTGGGGTTCTTGGATTCAGACTTTTCTAAGACTTCCTCTGAAACCATGAGCATGTCCATAGTTTCCAAACATCTCCTTGTCATCTATAAAATTGAGGTTAAAGCATTTCCTTTCTTCACAAAGGTGTGCTAAGGATAATTGTGTTATGATGAGGCCAGAGAACTGGAGTTAAATCTCACGTGCTCTAATATTTTTTCAAGTGAAACAGCTTCTATAGGAGTATAATAATTGGAAGACTGACAAATCAGGAGAAGGCGCCATAAAGCAAGGTGAGAGGGCAGGGAAAGAAAGAAAAAAGTGATTTTTCTCCACTAAGAAAAGTTGTGATGTAATGACCGCTGAAGTTGTCTCCAGCTAAAAGAAGCAGCGAGAGAGCATTTATTTAGGGTGTTTCTTCAAAGCTGTTCAGCACTGGTCCGTCCCTGCCCTGCTAAAATCAGTGGGAGTTTCACAGATTACAGTAGGACAAGGGTTAGATCACAGACGGGTGCCTCTGTAAGTCCCACCTTTTTTTTTAATTTATTTGAGAAATCAAGCCAAGGAAATGATTCACAACAAATAATCAAATTGTTGGATTTGAACGGGTTTTGTCCCTCATGACTTCACAGTCCAGTAATTTCCCATCCAAAGTAAGGTGCACATTTTATCCCCTTTCATGGGCAAAGAGCTGCTGCCTTGCAGAACACCTCACGATGACTGCAGACACACTTGTACAGCCTTACACGCTTCTACGGGAAGTCCTAAGGCGGTTTTGTGAAGCTGGTGCTGCCGAACTTGGCCGGGCAAATCAGACACTTTGTAACCGGAAATGTTTTTCAATTCCCACAAGATAAATATTCAAGTGAAAGTCTTGAATTGTCTATTGATAAGGCTTGAGAATTGGCAGAAGGAGATGAAGAAGGGATTGCAGGTTTTTTGATTCAGGACCAAGCTGAATTTGATATGGTTGGTGAAACAGTTGAATTCTCCTGCTGCTTTAGCTCCAGACAGTATCTCCAGTGATTGTCTTGTGTTAGGTCCCGTGGGGCGCTCCAAGAGTATCAGAGGAATTGCATCCTTGCTCTCATGGCATAGCCCTGAAAACCTGGATTCTGTTGCCACCTTTACTATTTGCTGCTGTCCATTTTCTCAGGAGCAAATTCCTTGTTGATCTATCTACCTTTAGATACCTGACGTCCCTACATTAGAAGTCTGGTCACACTGGTCTCCAGAAGCAACAGGACATGTTGAAATTCAGGCTAGCAATCCACAGTTCACACATCACCATTAAATGCCTGGAAGAAAGAGGAATAAACCTTTGCCTCAGCTCCTCTGTGCCTCGTTTTACTCTCTGTAAAATGGAGCTAGTAACCCTGCCTTCTCATTGGTCTTGTCTGGGGAGATGGCAAATCTATGGAGCAGGGGTTGTCTCGTGCCTCTCAAGACCCAGCACAACAAAGTCCAAATGCAGTTGCAACATTTAAGCGCTGCTGCAATGCGTGCTGAATAATAATCGTAAAAATATAATCTTCTGCCGGGGGAATGCCTGCGATGGTTTCTATGCTATTAAGGTAGTGCAAAACCCCCGCAACTTTACTGGATTCGGACAAAGTATTCCAATTCCACACGGCTACATACGAAAGGACAACTCAATCCTGGTCCATCCTCAGCTTTTATGATTATAAATTTCTCTCTGCTCAGCCCCCTTGGGCTGCTCTAAGACGTCATGCGAGTGCCGTCCTTGTTAAAGCAAGCTCCCGTCTGCGCGGAGGTCGGGCAGGCTCTGCCGAGCATTCCTTTCTGTGCAGCTGGGCCCAGCGCTGCCTAATGACAGTCTGGTTTCTGCATTGCTGGTTAACTCCCTCATGGAGTAACGCCTTCGAAAGGAGCTTATTGTTTTTCCAGACCGATTTCCAGCGGATGTTTAGTGCCGAGCCGCTGAGCTCAGTGCCATGGGGAGATGGTCTTTTTTTAGGAATTTTTCCCCTCTTGTAAGATTGTTTGCTTCAGAGACATCCAGCTCTGCTCCTGCTCAGGGTGGGGACGACGTGATGGCAACAAAACCCAGGAGAACTTTGAGGAATTGCCGATCTATAGGCTAGACTACATCTGCCCAGTCTCTCTCTTGAAAGGTGTTCATCCTTTCAGGATGTTAAGCTGGGTATGTGGTGAGTTGTGAATCCTCAACTTTGGTGTTTGCTTTCCAAGAAACAAAGCTGGTCTGAGCTTTCTGAACCTGTTTGCTAGCCAGGCAAGGAGAGCCCCTGAAAATGAGCTTCCTCAGAAGGTGTTCACTGCTTTACACTCCTGATCAGGGTGACACCATTCTTAAAACTGCCTATGAAGCACATTAATGTGGCGTATCTGAGTCCAGCCTGAAAAAATAAACTAGTAACCTCTGCAAGACCTCATCAAAAGCTCAAACTTAGTTTTGGAGATAGAAGGTTCAGGTGAGCTATTTAATGGAGACTGAGCCAAACTCATATCGCAGCACCTTTAGTCTTCAGGCAAAACTTAGGTCTGGATCAGCCTCGTGCAGTTGTTTCCTGTTTCTGTAACCTACTGAAGCAGCCAGGAATTCATCCACCTCTGGTCTTCAGGAGATTTCAGACTTGCAGAACCCAGTTCTGCAGCACACTCCATCCTTTGGAGTCTCTCAAAACACCCCCCAGTAGTTTTCTTCAGGGCACTTACTGTCCATGCCCCCCAGATCATCTTTCTTTAAGTGTTTCTTCTCCAAAATGGTGAAGCTGTGCTCTGTTTTTTTCTTCTTCTTCTTCTTCTTGAGGCCCCTTCACCTTCAGACTCCAGACTGGCTGACTGCTGTGCCAGTATCTTCTCCAAACAGAGTCTGCCCAGGGAATCTTCTGCAGGGGAAGGGAGATTTGAATGTTTTCATGCTACGTTCGGGATGAACATCAAAAGGAGCCTGAACTGCCACCTCCCGTCCTTTTCCTCTCTAGTTACGGGGGGTCGGTTGTGTGTGGTGTGTACAAACGAAAAGAGCCTGAAGGGGAAGGAATGAGACTGTGGTGAGAAGCAGAAGCAGAAAACTGCTCTGTGGTTTCAAGCCGTATATTAATGCCAAACAAAACTATACTGCTAATGCAGCAGAACCCTGATTCTACTGGGAGACGTGGAGGGAAGGCCATGTAGCTTTCAGACGGTGCAGATAAAAAGGACTTTCAGATTAAACAGGGTTCAAGTCTGTGAAGCCAAGGTGTTCCTGCACCTCAGAAGGATGAGCTGCCTTGTGCAAAGGAAGGCTTTATGGGGGAAAAAACTCTCCTGCTCTGTTTTTCTGTCCTTTTCCATCTTCCTTTTTAATTGATGCAAGGGAAATAAAAGGAGAGAGGAAAAGGTGGGGGATCTATATGATAACATGTTTAATATTAATTATAGGAGAATAGCCTTGTGCTTTATTAATAGTATCAGTGTTTCTACAAAGAGTTGATTTAATCTAAGGTGTCGCTGACACAGTGAGGGGCAAGGGGAATAAGAACAAAACGAAAATTCGTCGGAGCCAAAGAACAAGTAAGGGAATGAGCAGCCTGGCCTCTGTCTGTCTGCTGCTCTCTGTCCTGATCTGTGTCTCTGGCTTTCCCTCTTTTCCTCCTTCATTGAAAACCCTTAATAGGAAACACATTTCCTTTTCTGTGGTGTTCCCACCAGAAACCTCAGACTGTCGGGCAAAGGTGAGAACTTTTAGCAATTAAACTGGGGGAGGCGCCGTCCCTTTCCAGTGGCTTCGGCTGCATTTTTTAGCGTAAAGTAGCTATAGGTTGATTATACAGACTTGCTCAGTGCTATTCATCACCCCACCCCCACGTCCTCAGCCAGGCAGTGCAACCAGGCATTTGCAGCCTATTTAGTCATAGAAAACTGTGTTTCTGAATTCCCCAGCACTTCCCTGTCTGGTGGGGGCAAGGGAGGCTGGGTCCTGCGTTCAGGAACCTGAAAAGGAGAGAACAGCGGACAGGAGTTTCCCCACGGATATACGAGAAGGAAACACGAAAGCCAGAAACCATCTTGATGAAAACATGAGTTAGGTGGACAAAGCTGTTGCAATTCCTTCAGCAGCACCAAAAGACTAGACCATCTCTAAATATTTAAGCCAAACACCGTCGATCTGCAGCTTTCACAGGCATGGTACCCTTGGGATCCCTTTGAACTCTTTCCCTCCCAGTTTACCACATCATCCATCCCGTCTTGCAGCTTCTGGTAGCATCCATCCTCCTTCCAACACCTTCTGCCTCTGTGTACATGCTGGCTTTGCACATCTTTGGCTTTGTTTGCATTTGGGGAAGAAAATAAATCCATGGGAACATAGGGCCAGTAAGATCCAGCACCTGCAATGGCTATTCTGGCAGCGAGCTGCCTAATCCTCAGCTCTCACAGGAAAAGGAGACGTACTGTGAACACTACTGAGGGGCAAGTGAGGTCAGAGTTATTTGGGATCACGTGGCTTAGAAGAATGTGGAGACTGTGTGGCTTAGTCACAAGATCCTAATCAATTAGTATTATCGTACCTGCAAAAGAGGTATTCTGAGCCCTGCCAAAGAATCCGGGGGTGCTTGGGGCAGCACAGCACACCCACGAATCTCTACTGTTTGCTGAGTGTTGCTTCAGACCAAGTACCTCAGATGGGACAGAATCTTGCTGTGTAGATAGGAACAGCAGAAAGCATCTGTAAAAGGACCTCTCCTCCATCCCCACCCATGACAAGATTCATGCCCTGCTCTAGTTCACATCATCAGTCCCTACAGACAAGGGGCCTCTGCCATGTGAGGAATGTCTCTTTGTAGTAGAAACTTTTTCAAAGAGCTGTAGGAAAGGTGAGCCCAGAAGACTGTGTAGGGTAAACACATCTAACTAGACAGCCATGAAATGTGTATTACATGCTGGCTTCCAGGAGCTCCCCGGGCCTCTTCCTCCATTTCCAGAAGAGTTTGCAGGAGAAACAAAGTAAAATGCTTAAAAAGGAACATTTTCACCATAGACTGTGCAAAACACAGACCCTTCCAATGGGTTCCTTTTGTTCTCCTCTTGAATAGTTTTGTTTCAAACAAGAAAGGTACTTTCAAATTCCACAAAGCATGAGGACATCAAGGTGCTCAGTGAAGGAGCCACTTGGTTTGCAAGGGATGTCATAGAGCTACCAAGCTTTTAAAAGAATCTCACATCCATCGCAGAATGTGCCTGATTGTCTGAAAAATGTGGGCTTTAGATCCTAGCGACAGCATTTCCTACCTGCCTGCGTGACTCCCCGCTGGCAGAGCTCATTCAAACTGCAATAACTCCTTTTCTTTTCATTACAGGCAGCTCACTGCTTGTCTACAATACTCCAGCCCACACAGAACCTTCCTCACGTCTTGCCACCAAAGAAGGTCAGTCTTCTGCGTCCCAATGTCCTGGCTTCCTGTGCTCTCGTGGTGTTTTTGATTGGGTTAAAGCTGTGCCTTTTATATAATATGCTTGGCATGAGAGTGTTCAGATCTGCTGCGCGTTCACAGCATCATTACAAGTGAATAACTCACAATTTGCAGCTGACTCACACCTTGTCCAGCCAACGTGGTGGCATAAAATGTGTATCTGTTGTTTGCAGACTTGTGTATTACTGAGAGGATGAACTGATGGTGCGTAGATATATATAAATATATATATTAATAGTTTGAAATCTCAGATATATAGCAAAGACTGAGACACTCTTTCTCTCTGTAGTGGGTTCATAGTTGAAAGGACACAATTTTCTCACGTTAAGTTCCGTTATCAAATACAGGCCACACGTCTTCCAAAGCCATTCGTGAATCTGTCAGCTGGTTCCAACCAGCAAGGAACACCGAGTGTATCTTTTTGGCCCTTTCATTTCTGAACGTTTTGAACTTGTTTTTCAAATAACTGCTAATTTTTAATCTGTTAGAAAATCTGATCATGTAGATAGAACTTAGAACGCTTGAAATTTAGAAGCTTATAACAGACTTGAGGCTCCTTCAGGCTTTTGAGTTGTTTGTGTATCCTTCAGTCAGGTTTTTCAGGCTTTCCTCTGCAGGCACAATCCTAGTTCTTTTCCTTATTTTTAATTAAAAACTGCATTCTCTGTTGTGATAGAATTATGAGAGTTGATGTTATGGGTATGATACACATCCCTTGCCTGCATCTCAGTCGTGGTTGGACAGCTGAATTGCTAAAGGCCAAATAGGGTGTTAAAGACTAAAAATCCAATCCTGACTCACTGCGTAGGACTAGGAACCTGGAGTTTCCCTTTGTGTAACTACAGAAACATTGGTGTCATTCACTGGACCACGTTCAGCTCCTCCATTTGAAAAGCTTCTGGGAAAAGTGTGGAATCTCCTGTCTGCTACATGAGATGACCCACCTAGAAGCAGCCTGCTCTCCTGCTGAGGCAGTTCCCTCACCTCTATACAAACATTTCTGTGCTTTCCAGGAGAACATCAATGAGTTTGCATTTCAAAGAATAGTGCGGAAAGGCAGCAAGTCTTTTATTTAGGCAACATTTCATCTCCAACATCTGTCTTGGACCCTGGACACAGCATCAGCGCTGGGTTTTACGGCAGCTTCTTTTCTCCGCCGTGTAACTATCCGCTTGTGCAGCCTGTTCCCTGGCATGTGTTCTCTCTTTACGAGACAGGCATTAGCTGATAAAACGTGGTACATTACAGAGACAAAGCCGCTCAGGCTTTTCTGTCACTGACCACTTTGACGCTAACAGGCAGCTATTTAAAATTAATAAAAGCAAGGCTGGCCCCTAGTTGAATAAAGCAGACACATGTGCACGTGTCCCTCCACAATTTCCCCCATAAACACACGCGCACATCCAAGACTCTGCTCTTTCTGTCTCGGGCCAGGTGGTTGCTAAAAATAAAGGGAAGAAAGCTGCCATTTTTTTATTAAAGAGAAACGCTCTCTGTAAAATCGCACTCCTCTGAATTTCTTATACCCTTTATCTTTGCAAGTCACTCAAGCAGAAAGAAATTTGAGGGGGAAAAAAGTGTTCCTCCCCCTCCATTTTTACTGCCCTCGAGTGTGTTTCTTTAGTGCTGCTGAGAGAAGTTTGCATTTGATTTCTGTCAGCCAGGCGTTCTTAACTTCACATGGTACTTTCATCATGTGTCAATAAAGGACTAAATGCACCCCTGGGACAGTCAAATAAAAATTAAGAACTAGCACAGAAATGTTGAAAAATCCCATCTATGCCTCTTCCATTTCTCCCTACAATGCATAAATTTCCTCTGCATTTGTCTGATGTCTGAATACTGCTTCGACCCACGGCAGCTGATTCATGCTCCATATACGATCTGTGAGATAAGGTGTCAGGGTAAGAGGCACGTGAACATGACAGGCTGACAGATAAGGAATTGGGGGACCAGAGTCAAGTGTCTTGTCCAATATCCCAGAAGAAACTCGCTATGAACATAAAACTGGACTCGGGATTCCTCAGCCTCTGCCTCGCCTGTTAGGTAATGAGATTTTCCTTGCTTCCTTGTAAGGCTTTTTAATGGGTTCGCTTCAAGATGATGCTTTTCTTTAGGAAAAGGAACTTCAGGTTAAAAATAGTGATTTTTAATAAATATTTTATTTTCTCCTTAACTTCTCAAAGAGTTGAAACATTTTTCTTTACATTAACGCATCTTGAATCTACTAATCCAGCAAATATTTATTCTCTCGATGCCTGTGAATAAAAACAAACACATTTTTCTAACCACCTTCCCTTGAAGATCAAAAGCAGGAGGAAGCAATGAAATAGTACAATACCTGTCAGAGACAGGAAAAAAAACCACTCTTTTCTCCCCTCCTCCTTTAATTTTTCTTGCACAGATCATGTATCTAAAGCAAATAACCCCCTAGTGCAAATCCCAGGGAGAAATGGATGCTCTTTGCATACACTTTACACAACCTATTCCATCCACATACTGGAAAAAAGACCCTACATGGCAAAAAAAGGTAGAGATGCCGATGTTTGCTGTGCAATGTAGGGCTCTCCTTGCTCCTCATCTTGTTGCAGACCTACCAGGGCATGCTCTGAGCAAGGCCGGGGTCACCCAGGAGCACAAGACACCACCTGAGCTGTGGCCCGTGGTCCTGCTGTTGTCACAGCCTGGGGTTTGTGCCGTGGCCCTGGAGACAAGAGCTGCCTTGGCGGGTTGCAGCTGCAGCTTTGCTCCCTTTTCCCCTTTCTATTTTCTGCCTCTCTCACTTCTCTTCTGCAATGCCAGCTCTGTGTACGGAAGAACCTGTTGCACCGCTTGAGGAGGGTCAAAGCACGTTCCGAGCAGAAACAGACACTCTAAACTTACACGGCACGAAGCGTGTGTGTTTTGTTCTCAGATCAGACAGGTAGAGGCCTCATCACGTTCAAAGGACTCTTGTTGCCTGAGATTCTTTGCTTCTCAGCCTCATAAACACTCAAAAGGATGGTATTTAGCGTCATTGGTACAAATTGTCTTCAGCTGCCTTTGAAAAATAAATTGCTCTAATGAAAATCACCAGTATTTTTTGGCTAGAGAACCATTTTCTGGAAAATGAAACGAGGTTGCTCTCGTTGCTGAATGGAAAGATTTGTGTCCCAGTCCCAGCGCTCCACTGGAGAGATGGGCTATTTCATTTTCCGTGACTGTTTGGAGCAATGACTGACCTACTGTAGGTACCGCAGACTTGGGAGAAGTATCTGAGACCACATTATCTGCCTAAGTCCATGGAGATTTTAAATTGCTCGCATTCAGAATGGTGTCATTTAAGCAGGTTTCCATAGGGAAATGGAAAATATATTCACATACAACAACATTTGGGAGGCCAAAGGGCCGTGTCGCATATGCTTGTGAGCATTCTGGCCTCGATCCAACTCATTTTTAAAGTCCACGCTTACTTTTAAGTACGTTGGGGTCTGTATAACTCACACATTTAATACACAAGCCTAAATGCTGTGCAGAATTTGAACCTGAGCAGGGTTTGGAAGCTGGCAGCTTCCAAAGAGGCAGAATCAGGATGTGTTGATGTGTGAATTACGTGTGTCTAAAGCAGCACATAGGAGTGTCTGGTGTGGTGTTCGTGGTGCTTTGTCGTATGTGCTGATACGCAGTGGAGTGGGTGTTTGTGCAGTGAGGTAGCAGCGTGGGATGAAGGAAGGCTCGGCTGGCAAGGGCGGAGGGTTTTTTATGGCTGTTTGCTCCAGGTTACAGGTTATGTATGGTCTTTATGGTCTAGTAATTAGGGAGGTGTTGCGATGAAGGTTGGACTTGATGGTTCTGGAGGTCCTTTCCAACCATACTGAGTCTATGATTCTATGATTCATTAACAGGCTGGATTCAACACGGGTCTTTATCCTCCAGCACTGTCCTCTGCACACGTCAGCAATATAGAGAAGAGAAGGCTCCGGGGAGACCTTCCTGTGGCCTTCCAGTGTCTGAAGGGGGTCTACAGGAAAGCTGGGGAGGGACTTTTTACAAGGGCTTGTAGTGATGAGACGAAGGGTAATGGCTTCAAACTGGAAAAGGGGAGACTTAGATGAGAAATTAGGAAGAAGTTCTTCACTGTGAGGGTGGTGAGACACTGGCCCAGGTTGCCCAGAGAAGCTGTGGATGCTCCATCAGTGAATGTGTTCAAGATCAGGCTGGAGCAACCTGGTCTGGTGGGAGGTGTCCCTGCCCATGGCAGTGGGGTGGAACCAGAGGAGCTTCCAGGTCCCTTCCAACCCGAACCATTCTAGATAATGATAATACAGTTAGCTTAGAACAGCAGGAAACCAGCACTAGCCCAAAAATCTCATAAATCCAACCTAAATTCAAGCAGAACACAGGAAAAGCTGACGTATGACCTGCATTTTCAAAAAGGGCAGAAATTTGTACGTAAATACATGAATACGGAGGTAGGAAAGAAACTTCGAGGCTTTGGTCTGTGGCTATTATGTGTTTATGTTTCTGTTATGGAAGTGCTTGTGTCAACAAGGACTTTTGGGTATAAGGGGTGTTTGCCTGTCTGTTTGGTTCAGTTGTTGGCAAACTGAAGAAGATAAACAAACCAAGGAGCTCCGAACCTCACACAGCGGGGTTTCTTGTGGGCTTGTACCCGCAATCATTGCGAGCCCCTAAGGGAGAGTTTCCTCGTGTTGGAGCGCTCAGATCCGTCTCACGCAGATTCCCTGGTACCTAACAAAACAGGAGTCTGTGGAGCTGCTCTTCTCGCTGTTGGTGCCGCAATCTCTCACCTCTTTCCCCAGCAGTTTCCTTTCAATCGGTAGGAACTCTCTAAAACTCATCTTCCCTGCTTGTCAAATTCAGTAACAATTTAGGGTGACAGGTTCAAAAGCTTGGGGGGACTGGAGAGAGAGGGGCAGAGAGCCCACCAGCCGCAGGGTTGCTTAAACACCCTTCCCACAGGAGAAGAGTCTCAACATTCCTGCATAAAAATCTGCTCTGGAAAAGGCTGTTTTTAAAACCAAAAAGGTTGTCACGCGAAAAATATCGACCAGTTTCAGCAAAATCTTCTTCTGAGTGCGTCAGCAAAGCCCCTTGTTCACAGCAAAGATTATCAACCCTTAGGCGGAGAAGCTGCAGTTGCGGCTTTATCCCCTCTTAGTACCCGCTGAAGCATTTGTTGATGATATTTGTGTGCCTGGTGATGAAATAGCCCATTTTTAGCTCCGCAGCAGAAAAAGAGGAGGCTTTTTTGGTGCTTCTCTTATTGCAACTGTGTGGCCAAACCAGGGATTTATGGTTTCAGGAGAGACGGTAGCGAGTGCTCTTGGATTTTTCTTTTTTTTTCCCTTTCTTTTTTTTTTTTTTTAATTGTTTTCCTTTGAAATTCCAGAGTTAGTGTTTTGTCTGCTTTCTCCCTGACCCTCTTCGGAGGCAGGCGTGTGTTTTTTCACCAGAAAAACTGGAAACAAAGAATCGTTGTCTTTAAGCTGTAGCAGGCAGGAAACCCAACTCACAAGGGATCACCCCGAGCCAGCGCTGTCCCAGAGTAGACTCCAGTTCTCTGAATTCAACCTGACAGCTTGTCTGGAGCACTTTCTAAGTAACCATTATCCTTCCTTTTCCCCCAGCAAAAGAGCTATTATTTTTTTGCCTAGGGTGCACTGCAAGCAATGTTATTGCACATGGAGGCAATGCCGGGGGGGGGGGTTACGTGTTTGCTGGGGTGCAGTCCTCCCATGAAAAGCCTTTGGAAGCACTTTGGCCATTTCCTAAGATAAAATTTGTTTCCTGATAACAAGAGAAGTGTGTGAATGCTGGAGAAATCTCCGCGCATGTGTCTTCCCTTTTCTCTTACGTCCGTATGGCTGCGCGCGGATTTTTCTCCACGTTTCGTTTCCTTTACTTCTGCATTTGGGTGTTTTTCAGTAAATACAAGCACATTACCTGGTTTTACTCCACGGGGTAAAATTCGCATGGTGCTGCTGGCCTGTTTTGCGCACACTCATCTACATGCTTTGGGTGAACATCTGTGAAGGGTGTGCAGGAACGCGCCTTGCCCACAATGCCTGCAGCCCCGACGTAGCCCAGTAACGTGTGTGGGGAACTGGGAGGGGTTCTTAGGACACACGCTTCAGTCTTCACGCTCTGCGCATTGGGACTTCTGCTGCCGATCTTAAAAAAAGCAACAACGACCAAAAAATATCACGCTTCTTCCTCCCTTTCTTCATAATGTGTCTTTGTAAGCGTCGCACAGGGTAAGGCAGACGTGAATCAGGAAGTTCCACCGCTGCACGGCTCGGGGATGTTTTTCTAGCCACGCTCGCACAACTGGGGGCTGTCGCCTACGGCTCAAAGCAAACAGGGAGTGACTCCAAGTTTTGGAGGCCAGAGCCCTCCTTGGAGGTGGGAAGCAGAGCTCTGGGCTCTAGAGCTGTGAAGCGCAGGAGCTCCTTCATCTCATAGAATCATAGAATGGATGCTCTTGGCGGCTGGCCATCTCCATCTTAGATGCCTAAGTCTAATGTCTAAGGCTAAGTCCAATGAGGGAGAAGGATTGCAGATCTCCAGCTGGAGTGATCTGCTTCGGAAGGGACCAGGACTACTCTGAACAGGACCCTGTCTGTGCAATATGAATGTGTCCCCTTGGAAAATCCCAATCCCCAGTTCTGTGAATGCACTACGTGAAGCTCCAGATCCTGTCTGATGCTGGAAATAGTGGGCTTCAGCCATCCAACACTGGATCTAGCACATGAGTTAAATTGGAAATGTTTGATCACTCTGATATGTGTTTCCGAAAGGACAGTAATGTATAACTAGGCTCTGAGCTGCTTTCAGAGATTCCTCAAATTAAGCCATATTCTTTATGTTCACGCTCTGCAACACTTTCCTCATGTAAATCCAGCAGTCAGTTTTTCTTCTCACTTGGTTTCAGTTGACTTTAGGTCAAAAAACAATCTATTCCAAGCCTAGACTTTGGCCTCTGTGTCAGTCTCCCAGCTGTAAAACAGGTTAATAACAATATAGAGATGTTTGATATATTTATTTTTTTTAAAATTGTGAAATAATCCATCTGATAATGTAGAATAGAAGTTACTTTGAAACCCCTCTGCACTCAACTAGTTGCTTCCTCTTAGTGGAGAGACTTAGAACGATTTCATTCCATGTATGATCCCTGTACTGGCAATTCTCTAGCACAAGGAGCAGGACGTTGTGGTCTTGAAGCAGAAAGAAATGAGTTTGGTGTTTGAAGACATTGGAAAGTCTGACGTAATCATGAGAACAGTCTTAGTAACACTGGCCATGAATGACATACAGCTTGACATATGGCATACGTGCAAAGTAATTGTTTTAATTAGGAGAAAGAGTACATTGAGAAATAATTCATTGCAGAGCAAACGGTGAGGTCTCAGCGTGCTCCGTTCTGACACACACGTAACTCATACCTGGGTGTGTGCTGTAGGGCTAAACGTCATGGGAATCTAATTGCTGACTTCCACGAACCTCCTCTTGTAGCCGTTGGAAAAGGCCAGAGGACTCCTCATCCTCTGCTCTGCTTTCTAGTCCTGTTCCATCACCTTGGCCACACTCTGTGAACCCTCCTGCAGATAAACGATGGCATCCAGAGCCTTCACAGCTCGGCGCTAAGAAAAACCGTATCTAAGCAAATCTCTCGCTGCTGACATCGTCATGTTTAGCAGCATATGAATTGAGCATTTAGTACGTATACTTGGAGCCAGAGGGGGCCTGGGAAGAACCTTGCAGACTCTACAACCTTTACTGCCATCGTTTAAAACAATGTGTCTAATGTTTCTGGGAGGACTTGGAGGTGTTTTTGGCTTCCTTACCCCTCCAGAAACCCACAGTCTAGGTTTCTTCTCTCCAACTGGCCTTAAACACAACCCCACCTCTTCACTGCGATCTCCAGGAGGTTAAATGTCGGGAGTGTGAGGGCTGGAGGCTCAGCAGCTTGGCAGGCCTTGCTTACATGTTTGGTTTGCAGCGGCACTGTGTTTTGTTCCCGTGTGCCTGTGGGAAAAGTTGGGACTTTTCCAAGACACCAGGATAGTGCCACCACACACAACCTCACTTGGGCAGGAAAAGCCGTGAGGTCCAATGCCCTCCTTTCTCTCTCTCCCTATAAAGCAGTTGCTGCAAAATAGACCCCAAGTGACCACTTAGATTAATCACAAGTCTGGATCCCCTAGGACACCTGGTTCTGCTTTCCCCATTTAGAGAAGCTAATTTAAATTCCAGCCACCAAGCCAGGAACCTTTCTTCCTACTGAAGCAGAAGGACTCATTGCAGAAACCAGACTGTGTTCTGCATGGAAGATCCCATGGATCCCATAGTCCGCTTCAAATTTGCAGCCTTCTCCTTCCCCTGATTTGCTTCATTCAAATTCACTGAGACTTGGGAAATTTCCCTTCGTTTTCTCCCTGGCTCTGTCCCCGTGACTTAGGACAAGCCTCTTTCCAGCCTCTAGCTGCCTAATCTCTTTGGAGGTATCATCTTGAATAAGCAGAGATTGTCTGGGCTCTTTCTATTGCTTAGCACCTACCTGGGGATTCTAGATGCCTCCACAAGTTGCTGCATGTGTGTTTCTCTGGACAGCTTCAGGAAGAAAGCCTGTCTCAGGGGGTGAAAGCTTCTGGGGAGGTTTCAAGCCATGCACAACTCTGTGACAGGGCTCCTCAGGAGGGAGATGTAACAGGGCTAACATTTGCCGAGACAGAGCTCAGCGTTTGGGCGCTTCTGTGTCACATACGGTATTGGATTTCAGGACGCGGTTCAATTTGGACACTCAGTCCCGTGGCTATTGTGTTCTCCCAAGGATGACACAGGTCTGACAGAGCTGATGTTCAGACCATTCACTCTGCATCTTCACAGTGAGCCCCAGCCCTTCCTAAAGCAGACGGTGCCCGGCTGGAAAAGAGCTGCCACTGCTGCCCATGATGCCATCAACCCAATAAATACACGGTGCTGTTCCTTGCCAGCTGTGCTCACAATTAAGGGCACTAGGCCAGCATAGATGGCATTTCAGATAAGATTCCCCTCTAGTGCCTATAAAGCATTTAGTCCATAAATGACCCAGCCCCACTTCACCCATCCCAGCACAAAAAGGCCTGAAAAATGAGGCTATTACAGACCCAGTCCCCATCGTTCTCCTTATCGAGGCTGGTAGCGCAAAATTGTGCCTGAATCTGGTTTGAACTGCAAAAGCTCCTACAGAGCGAGCAGGATGAAGGGGCTGTCAGCACTCAGCGAGCAGCTCAGGGACTGTGAGCCTATTGTTCAGCTGAAATCCCCCCTTCTTGCTTCTCCCCTCCGTCCCAAGAGAT
>JAVSBS010020386.1:20010-32994 GCA_033124195.1 Coracias cyanogaster | reverse complement strand
CCCAGCCTGGCACAGCCCTTCACAGCCCTTCCCACCAAGAAATTGTTCCTCGTGTCCAACCTCAACCTCCCCTGGCAAAACTTGAGGCCATTTCCTCTTGTCCTATCAAAAAGACCAACCCTCACCCCGCTCCAACCTCCTTTTGTGTAGCTGGAGAGAGCAGTAAGGTCTCCCCTGCGCCTCCTTTTTCTATAACAGTAGAAAAGAATTAAGAGACCCCCATCTAAGATCATGTGAAGAATGACACATAACACATAACTTAGCTTGTGCATTATGATTTTTTTCACCTAGAGGTAGAAATCCCTGCACATAAAGCTCAGATTCTTCATTCATATCAGAAGAGAATTGGCAAAATTCGACTCTTCAGGCTCCGAGAGAAGGAAACAGACCCAATAATAAGACAGAAAAGCAGTTTTGAGGCCAGCCCAGCGCACACCTGGTGCAGGCAGGTGTGTGCCGGTGATGACCAGACTGTTTGCAGCTGAGCAGCCACCTCCACCAGTATAAATAGGGGCAGCAAGGCAGCAGGGAGGGTTTTGGGGCAAGGGATGTTGTTCTTAGAGGAGAGGGCCTAGCTGCAGGCAGAAAGGGATGAAGAGCTGTCTTTTTTTATTGCTGAAAGACCAGAAGTGACCCAGGGACTCTGGCAGTTTGCTGCTCAGCTATTTCAACACAAGCCCTCGCTTCTTCCTTTCCAGGAACTGCTGCAAACTTGTTATTTGCTTTGGCTTCTCCTTAACTTTCTGTCTCCTGGAGCTGTAAAGTCTGATGTTGGATCTTCTTTACCTTCCCTGCTGCTGCAAAGCCCTATGTGTGAGCCAAAGGAGTCTCCTCTGCTGCAAGGCCTGTGCTGGGCTGCTGCTGGTGCCCCTGGTCACCCTCCTCCCAGCACCTGGTGAGTAGGTTCTGTACCCCCAAAGCACCCCAAGGCAGCAGGATTTGTCCCCCTGCTCTTTTACAGCCTGCCCTGAGCTACCAGCTGCCATTGTTCTGCAGCCCAGTGGCTTTAGCGTGGTTGTGGAGTGTGAGGAATTGTGATGGTGCATCAGGTCCCAGGTGCCCGAGGCTGTGAGTGGGTGTCGGAGGTGCTGGGGGCACTGGGGAAGGGGAGCTGTGGGGCTGGGTTCTGGCCTGGGGGCTGCTCCCTTGGTGTTTTGGAGGAGTTGGGATTAAGGGGCTCAGGAAGGTGTTTGTGGAGGATGTAACTTGGAATTCTAGACAGATTAAGCGATATAATTGTTTTACAAACACTGTGGTGGTGAACCCCTTGTGTGACTTCCTGTGGGCTCTGTAATGCCCCAGGAAAGCTTCCAAATTCACAGAGGGGCTGCGGCTGAACAGGTGCTTCTGGGCACTGCTGCAAAGCTGACCTGGAGCTCCAACTCAAAGCTTTCCCAGGTGGCCTGTGTTGCTGGTTCTTAACAGCCGGGGAAACTGAGGCTTGAAGCTGGGAGCAGTGAGTTGCTTAGCATGGCATCTGGTCTCCCCAGAGCCACCCCACCTACTGCAGACTCTTCTCAAGGTGCTTTAGATGCCTCTGCAGACCTGCTGTTTACAGCCCCCAACCCTCCACTTACACCCCACCTCTGAATTCACCGCAGCGCATTAAGCCTCCCAGCACTTCTGTGAAGGGGCTAAAAATACCCAGCTGGCGGCACTCATGCCTAGAACCGAGTCACTAAATGCATTAAACTTTGTGTAATAAAAAGAAGGAACAGTCCCAATAAATTCCTGGTTTGTGCTTTCAAGCTCGCAGCGGTGAGCTTGCCCTGCCAATGGCAGAGTTGGAGGCCGCTGCCTGCGAGGAGCTGGAGCCGGTTGGTGGATGCGGAGGGAAGGGCTGCCATCCCGCGGCAGCACCTCAGAACACACCTCAGGGATCCCTGCGTGGTCTCAGCATCCTACCCTGCCTCTGTGGTGGGTTGTCATCGCAGAGCAATGCGGTCTCTACAGAGCTCGCCGGGGATGTGGTCACCCAGGAGAGCAAGAGCCTCAGTGCTTTCCATCTGAGATTGTCTCGGTTCCTCCCCTGCTTGTCCACCTCCCTGGAGCAGGGAGAATTTATGTCTGTCTTGCGCAGCAGTGAGTTTGTTCAAGTTGTAAGCTTCCCCAGGCAGATGCTTCCACCACAGGAATGTCAACTTGGCCTCAGGAAACATACTGCGTATTCTAGCAGCCATGGGGAGAAGACTTCAGCCTTCCTTGTTCTTGTTCCGGTGACACCAGCACAGGGTTATGATTTAGTCACTGACAGTGTTGTCACAGATTCCCCAGGCTGTGGATTCACCAGAGGGTTTAGGAACTTGCTGAGCTTCCCCATCCCTACCACGGCTGGGGGTTCTGCTCACACTCCCCAGCTTACGCTGTGGTTTCCCCCTGCTTGGGTGGGGAGCAGGAGCTGGGCCAGCACCGTGACAGCTCAAGGCGGGGGTGAACCAAAGGGGACCAAATAAGAGAAGGGGAAACAAAGGCTCTGCCCGGCCGAATTCACATGGGTCTAACCACATCAGCTCGCTGCTTGGGGAGAGGGAAGTGGAAATGACACCTCAGCTACTCTCGCTTGTGCCGGGGCTTTGCGCGCTGCCAACTTGTTTATGGGCGAGTGGTTGAGTTTACAAGGAAGTGTGTACTCACAGCTGCCTTAGCTAGCCAGCAATGGTCTGCCCCGGCCCGGCAATGCAAGTCACTGCGAGTATCTAAACAGTGTTCCAGGGGCCGGGGTTTTATTATTTGGATTATTTAGGGCTCTCTTTTCACCAGTTACCACCAAAGAGGGCGTGGAGGCAGCGAATGAGCACGTGTCAGTTTAGTAAAAGCAGTTACTGTAATTCATGGCCCTTTCTCCGGCAGTCAGCAGGATGCCTTATTCATTTGCCAGCAGGAGGGTAAATCTATTTCAGAATGATTGAAATATCATGCGCAGCTTGAATGAATGTTTAAAATAAATACAGTAGAAGAAACATGTTGTTTGTGAAATGAGAAGATAAATTAAGTTTAGTGCAGACACATTATTCCCAAGCCTAGCTGCTTGGCTCACGCTTCCACAGAGGAATCCTCCAGTAAGTACATGGTCTGACTTCTCCTCAAGAGCCAGGACTTTCTCTTCTGTCCTTTGCTTTGTATTGAGGAGGTTGTTGGCCTCCGTTGCATGTTCCCCTTTGTATATAGGACTTAGGCTGCCCACACTGGTGCAGCAACAATGCGGACTGGATGGTCAGGCTGGGAGGGAATAGAGAACAGTAAGGCTTGAGAAGAATGCTATGGATGTGTGAAAATGAAAGCGTGTCACAGGTAAAGAAGCCAGCCTTTCTTTTCCAGTATCAGGTCTGTGGTTCCCTCCAGCCACTTCTGCTCAGCAAGATTAAATTTATTTTCATCCTCTTAACTGAACTTTCTTTTAATGGCAGTAGGGGTGACAGTCCCCAAAATAGATTTCCTATGGAGTCTGTCCTGAGTGGCACTGTGTGTGGCGTGTCTCCCGATAACCCTTTTTCCCTGCCCTGAGCCTTTATCTCTCTGGTGACAAACAGCCCTCTCTGGACAGAAAGAGGAAATTCCACTCATTGTTCGCCTGCTGCTGGGCTCTGACTATGGTCCTCTATCTCCTGCCTGCTGCAGGGCTGGCGGGGGGGACTGGCAGGCTTTTCCTGAAGTGACAATCAGCAGGAGGCTCACAGGAGGAGGGCTTCAGTTCCACATTCCCATTTAGGACCTAGTATGATCCCCCTCCAAGCCTGATAGCTCAGCCATGGCCTTGTCAAGGTGCTTTTGAGGCAGGTGGAACTGTCAGAATAGAGGAAATCATCCTTGCAGTGAGATCAAGCCATCTTCTCTTTGAGTTGTGGTAGCCCTTAATACTTCTAGATATGGTAGAGTCACGGGGCACAAGGGTAAAAAGCTGCATTGTGAAGGACTTACAGGTTCAGGATTTTGAGATTGCCTTCTGAGGGCCTGAAAGTGCATTGCTTAGGGGCCTTTTAAAGTAGGAATCCTTCCTGTCTCCTCACTGCATAGCTGGGTTTGACCTTTTAAATGGATTTCCTATTGACTTGCTCTTTGTGTACAGTGAAGACTATCTTTGTACTTCCACTAAGGGCATCTTGGTACATCTCTTCTCCCAGGGGTAAGAGGTATAGCTTGAAACCCACAAACAGACAGTGCTGCTTTCTAGGGAAGTTACAGGCCAACCGTACAGGAAGCTTATAAAGGAAATGCGGCAGCAACTATGGAAGGACTGAAGTTTCTTTGTAAAAAAAAAAAGTCAACCCCCCCATTTTTACAGTTGGCAATGTTATTGTGCAAGGTTGCAGAAACAGCACGCTTAAAATATCAGGCAATGCGTGATTTACCTTGAGGTAAAACACCAGCTTCAGCTGCTGTTCTAGAACTCTGTAGTGCACCCATTTTTAATTCTGATGTGTGATGATAACAGAACTTTCAGTGCTGAGCTTCCCATCTCCAAGTGAAGCAGGGTGGAACAGAGGCACATTGGAGAGAGCAAAGGTTGAGACAGTTGAGAAGTGGCTTTTAAAGTGCTTTAGTGACATAACTGTTCATAACATTGTTCTTTGTACCGCGTAATGTACTTTATGTCCCATGTTACAGCTGGCAAATCTGAGATACATGAAGTGATTTGTTCTGAGCCAACAAGGCAGTTGATACTACACTGGGACTGAGACCTGAACACTCCTGGCTCCCAGAGGTTCATTTCCAGACTCACATGATGTTTGTTTGCCCTGTCATCATTTCACCTGCTTCATTCTCCCCTCCTTTTAAAACCGCTCAGTCCAGCAGCTTTCAACATGCTTCTGTTTTACCACAGTGTCAAAAATAGATGAGCTCAATTACATCACTGGAAAGAGTTCCTCAAAAAACCCTGTCTGCTTGGTCTGCCACTTAACCCTCAGCAACAGAACTAATAGGGGAGGGGAAAGAAAAAGCTGAGGAAGTGGAAATTCACCAAAAACTTATTGAAGCTTCTTGTTGCATTTCAAAGTATGACAAAAAGCATACCCGGAGAATGTTCACCACTACTTAGCTACCGCCAGGCAGAACCTGTTTCCTGTAGGGATGTTCATTTTGCTGTGGTGAGGTGAACAGTTTGGGACTAGGTCTGAAGCCCACTGTTGGTGGGACGCTCCTATGCTGTGTTTTTGTTTTAATGAGACCTTCATGCTTCAAAGGAAACTATAATCTGTGTTTGCATTGGGGATTTCTTTTGAAGGAAACATCTAGATCTGGGAACTTCTCTTCTCCCAGTGGATTGTATTTCTGCCAGGTATGAAGCCATCAATGTGTTCATCTCCCAATTCGGCTCAACTCCTTTCTGGACAGTTGCCTTTAGATGTTTCCTAATTTCACAGCCAGTTCCCAGGGAAGTGGAGAGAAGAGTGAGACAGGAATAAGCTGTAAAGTTCTTCTCCCATAGCGGGTCTCTGCTTCTTGTTTTTTCACTTTTCATTTCCATTTGGCTCTTTTTCCCTGAAAGGCATCAAAGGCTTTCACAGGAGTATTTTATGGAGTTCTAGGTGGTCCAAGCTTTGTCTTTTCTAGCTTTTTAAGCATGTACCATCCCTTAATGCTCCATTTCTGTAGATGCACCAGCCTCAAAGAATGAAGGAATTGTTTTAAATTGTTCAAAAGTGCTCAAGTGTTCTGGAGCCAGAGAGTCTGCTTTCACAGCAAACTTTGGCAACCAGAAACATACTTTTTCTGAGGTTTTGGCTCCTAAGTCCCTTGGGTTTCTTTAGCTTTGTCTTCTGTCTCCCCTCTTCATAGTCTCATTCCAACAGCTCCATGTCTTGAACATGTCCAGAAAGTTTGTCTCCATCTTTCCAAGCTTTTTAACAGACTCGCACGCCTCTGGGAACTCAAGTGAGTTGGACATTCCAACATAGCAGCTTCATAAAATGTCCCACAGTTATAAAAATAGAAATTCTATGAAATATATATGCGTAGTTAAATAGCGTTCTGGAGATCACTGGTATTCTGGTGCTCTTTGATTTGAGGCTTTTGAGAAGATAAATGCTGTTTTAGAGCACACCACACCTGTGTTTCTCTTTACTAAGTTATTAATCCTCTCAAGATTTTATTCATTATGAAAAAAAGATACAGTCCCATGAATATCTGGAACTACATTTTTGTGTCACTGGTTTCACTAACTTCTGACAAGACAAACCCAGGGTTGTCAAAACCTTTTTTCTCTTTGGCTTTAGCTTCTTTCTCATTGTAGAGACAGAAGGCACAGTGAGGAGTCTCCACAGCCACTGTCTTGCTGAAGTTCTGGAAGTCTACTCTGTATTTCCCTTCTTTGGTCTTGGACACAATAGGAGCAAAGCGGTAACCCCAGAGCACCTCTTCTGGGATGTAGGACGTCCTCACTTGGCAGGTAGCGCTAGTGGCTTCAACAGTGCCATCTAAGAACACCACCAATTCAAAATCTTGCTGCAGAATGGTTTCTGCTGCCATGTGGAAGAACGGGCTGTTCTTATCTATGATGTGATAAATAGTCAATGGGGAAATGAAGAAGAGATTCTCATTGCCAGCATCAACTATAAATTCTATGTTGACTTGGTCCAAAATGATTGTTTCTCCTTCTGGGGTGATGGTGGTCTTCAGAAGTTTTCCATATATGTGGCTCCCAATCAGCAGACTCTTCCTGAGGTTTGCCACCCGAATAAGGAGGCAGAGCTTCCCACCACGCTTGCTGATGACAGCATTCTTGCTGAAGGTGATGGTCTTTGCCCGGTTTTTAGACCTTGATATCTTGGCCAAGATGGCACCACACATAAAAGAGTTGATGATTACCCCCAAGATAGACTGGAAGATGAGCAGGAAGATGGCAGTGGCACATTGTTCCGTGACACATCTGAAGCCGTAACCGATGGTTACCTGGGTCTCCAAGGAGAACAGGAAAGCTGAAGTCAGGCCATTGATATTCTCAACACAGGGGGTGTGATTTATGGAAGGATTGAATTCTGGAAGATCTTTGTGTATGTACGCCACAACGTACCATAGGAGACCAAATAGAAACCAGCTGCCTAAGAATGCTGAAATGAAGATAGTCATTTTGTATCTCCATCTGAGGTCCAGGATAGTTGTCCATATGTCAATCAAGAAGACAAACCTTGACTGTTCTACATTGCCAAACTCTATGTTACACCTTCCATCTTTAGAGACAAGCCTCGCTCTTCGCCGGCTGCGATCTCTGATGTGGCTGGTGAAGCGTTTCCGGAGGTAGCTGAACATTCCCTCTGCCAATTAGTGTTCTGGAGAGTAAGAAATAATAAATGTTATGGGTAAGGCAGGTTTTGTTACTACCTGCAGGCAAGAAGTAAATCCTGATGAAGTCTCAAGACACTTGTTTAGGAAAAAGTGATATAATTTGCATATTTTCCCTCAGCTGCTGGGGAAAATATCCAGTAAGTAGATGAAGAAACTACCAGTTTCTTGCCTAAGGAGCATTCCAGCAAAAAATAATCATTTTGGCTTGCTCAGTAAACTCTGAATCAGTCAACTGTTACTGTTGTCCTCTGCTTAGTTGAGTAAGCAGAGGCATGGAGAAGCAGATAACTTCACTGTGGATATACATTGGGAACACTGGTGAGGAGTGGCTGGGCTTTGAGGAGGTCTTTCTGCCTTTTAGAAGATGGGTGGGGTCTGTCTGTGCAAACGTGTGTGTAGATCAGCATTAGGAGACCCTCGTGTGATGTAGGCGGGGAATTGAGGAAATGAGAGTAGATGCAGAAGGCATCGAGCCAGATTTGTAGGTATTTTTGGTATAGTTATAAAATGAGTTTTTGAAAGTGTGAATTTCAAACTCTGGAATCACAGAAGCATCTCCAATAGGATTTTTAGGTGAGAATAAAAGAAAATATGAAATCTCAGCACAATCTTGCCACAAAGGTAGTGCTAAGGCTAAAAGATCAGATTCAGAAATCTGTTCTTAAAGTGTGGCTTTGTACCCTTCTTAATTTTGTCCTCCATGATTGGCCACGTTAAGAGACCCAGAGAATAAGAGTCAGTGATGGAGAAATCACTATGGGTGTGTTCAGACTGGAATCTGGATCAACCTCCACCAGGAAAATTCCTGGTCTTGGAGTTATTCACACATGCGGAGAGGCTGATCCACTGTAGCGTTACTCTGCTATGTTCACAGACAGGTCTAGGGGCTGATTTTGACCCCAAACTTAGGGTTTTTCTTAGAAATAATTGATTTGAGTTGATCACCCTTCAAGCATGACATGTGCTTCATTGCCAGAGGATGTTAGATTAGTGCACAGTGTTACCCCACCTCCCTTGTGTGCCTGGTTATTTAGCCTTTGTTATGCAAAATTATTTTCATGTAGCTGAATTTAACTGTGTACTGTAGTTGTGTTTCATGGGGGGCAAAATTCTTCAGCTTAAAAACAATCAAAATTAAAAACTTGAGGATGATATTTTTGACTCGCACAAAGGATGTTCAGAGTTTACAGCGTTGCTCAGGACGAAGCGTCCCCTGTCCCAATATTGAATAATCAAGGATGGAGTTGAAGTGAAAATTAATTACATTTTGTAAAGCCAGAAGTAAATTCTATTATTCTATGTCCTTGTAACAACAGCCCATAGAATTAATTTGCTTCTGTGTCTCATACAGTTGCCTCCTTTCTGCTCTGAAATCACCTTCTCTGCTTATTGAAAGTAGGATGAAAAAAATGAAGGTCACTTTGGTAATGTGGCTTTTCAGTGTTTTAAACTTTTGCTGCTGAATTTATTGGTTGTGAATGTGGCCGTCAAAGGTTAAACTTTAAGCATGTATCCAAGGAAGTGGGGAATGAGGTCACTTTCTAAACAATCCTCAAATTTTATTCTCCTGACGCACTTGTAATAAGTTCACATTAATGCATTGTCTGAGCAAAAAAGATATTTATGTGCAATACACAATTCAAAGAAGTTTTCCAGTTTTCTAACACCCCTATTGTGCAAAAACCTGCAGCTTCAGCTGTTGTTGGCACACACGCCTTTGGTGTAGGTGAGCCACAGCAGATGTGCTCCTAATCCTAGTGAATGGATGGGAAAGGGGGAAATCTGAAGGAAAAAAAGTCTGGTTTCTAATCTCCCCATTGCCACAATTCTGGTAGGTCTGATTCAGCCTTCACTGAGAACTTTTGGAGGTGACCAAGGATCTGGACACAATTCACCAAGCAATAACCACAGAAGAGAGGAGAGCAAGCTAATCAGCACGGTCATCAGGCTGGAACCTTGAAAATAGATCCCCAAATTTACCATTCTTTTCCTGCCTCTTTAAATCTTCTATGCCCTCATCAGGCTGTTTTACAAGCCCTGCTCAAGCTACCTCCAAGTAGATCAAAGCTGCAGAAGAATTACACCCTTCTTCAGGCAGGATGACAAAGGAATTCTCCCTTTGCCAAATCTTTCCTGCTCCCACACACAGCTGAAGTGTCGATTTGCTTCAGCAGAGAAAAATTCCCTCCTGTACGAGGCTGCTGTGAGTGCATCACAGACTGTCTAGAGGAGATTATATAAAGCCTGTTATATAATACAGCATTTAAAGTCCTCTCAGTTTAAATCAGCGAAGGTAACTCAGCTACGTCTTAGCTAATATTTACCAGGATATGTTTCCCGTCGGGCCCAAATAAACACGGCGTTGCTGCCTGTCTCCCGTGTGAAATCCCGTGTTGTGGGAGTTAGCAAAGCTGCTGCTGTCCCCAGGCGTAATATGTTTATAGAAGGTGCAATGAACTTACTCCAAAACAATGGGGCGTTTGCCAGCGAAACTCCTCAACGAATAAAGATGGCATGTCAAGGTTAGCTGTGAAAACAAGGAGTTTCCACTCCCCTGGTCTAGGTTTGTATTTCAGTCATCACCAGAGTAAGCAGAAACAGTGAGATTGCCACTCTCAAATTCCCAATCTCTAATTTATCAACCCTTCCACCCAAACACTTGGTAAATGCCCCAGGTTAGTTGCTAGCAGATGCATTTCTACCTTTCTCTGCGTTCCTGCCAGTCTCACAATCATTATACTTTGATGGCTACGTACCAGCTGGAGTTCCTCTGGAACGTCATTGAGTTGGTTCTCTTTGCTCTTAACTTGCTTTCAATTGTTTTGTTTGGAAAAACATTGAAGGTGGAGGGTAACGACCAGGCGCTTTAACTGTTCTTTGGGCAAGTCCTTTTTGCAACACTGTGTGGAGCACATTAATCCAGGGAAATGGCTTTAATCTCAGCCACGCGCAGCTCTTGAGGAGATCAGCGAGTGAAGGAAGGGGAAGGTGTTTAATGTTTGACGGGGGCCTGACAAGAACAAAGCTCCATCACCTGCTATTTGACTGAAGTTGTGATATCTGGGGCTTCACTCGTATTTCTCCCCTCACAGCAATGGTGTGTGAGCAAAGCTGGTAGGACCCGCACATGAGGGGCAGACAGCAGAAAGCAAAAGCAACCCACTGAACCTGCAGGTCTTGTTAGAAATACATCTTTGTTAGGGATTCGGATGGAGTTCTAAGAAGCTTAAGTAGAAGAAAGGGGGATACAGAGCTAAAGGATTTTTTTTTTTTTTCCCAGTCCTGTTCAGGTCTTTTCAAAACTCAGATCTTTCAGTCCTTTTGGTGTTTTTGTTGAACTTCTCAACAAAGTATGTGAAATATCCAATTCCTTATACCTTATAAAATCCTGTTTTTAATTAGAAAATCAAACTATAACACTTAGTCTCATGGTGTGTTATCTGCTGGCTCCTTTACTACCAAGACCTTGGGAGAGTGGAGCTCACTTGCTCTTCACTAGCTGCCCAGGGTAGAGCAGGGATGTGCCAGTTGTGATGGGAAGCCAGTCACAGCATCCTGTCTTGCTGCTTATGTCAAAATTCTATCTGAATCAGGGACTGCTAAAGAGAGCTAGCCCTCTGCTGAATTAATTTTAAGTACAGCAAGAATATCAGCTTGCCTATAGGCTAGCCCTAGGGGTATGTCAGAAAATAATCTGATTTATACCATCCTCTGTGCCCACTTTCTTTGATGGACATGTTAGCAAAGCCACCAGACCTGCTGGTACTGGCATACTGACACAGGCAAGGGTTTGGTTTTTTTTTCTCTTGGACCTGGCAATGTCATCATGAAGTATTTATTCCCGACAGCAGATCAGAGCACAGAACACCATGGCTCTGCTTCCGCAGCATTGACTGAAATGCCAGTTCCATGCGGGGAATATGACCCTTCAGCCCTTCTCAGCAGGCTCATCTGGGAGCCTCGTCACAGCTCCAGTCCCAGTAACTACACTTTGCCAACCTAAAGTCCAGCTGGAATTTCTAGTTGGATACACCAAAGGATCTAATGCCCTGCCTTGCCCTCTCTCCTGCTGAGCAGAATTACTGTGAGGTGTTAGAGCTGCCCTTTCCTGTGGGACAATAGCTGGTTTTCAGCGGTGCCTGCCCGTGGGTTGTGCGTTAGTTCATAACATCCCCTGTGAATACAAAATATCTTTAGAGCAGGTGTCTTTCAGATTACTGTAAGCACCCAGGTTGATGTGAGTACCCAATGAAGAAGTCCTCTTAGGTGCCCAACTTTCCTCTTCAGGCAGTGGGGAGGGAGCTTTCATCCTTCTGGCTTCAATTCTGCGTGAACCAGGGGTTGTCCCAACCCCCCCAACAGTGACAGAGCAAGGACGGGTCCTACCCCACCCTTGCTTACTATGTCTGACTTTTAAGGCAAGTAAACATATGCTCTAATATATAAGGGATGTGTAGACTCCGGTGGTTACTCAAGGGATGGAGTTACTTCAGGAATACTGCTACAGGAGGGGCTTTGTGCTCCTCTGCCTTAAAACTGGATCTTCTCATTGTGCTTTGTAGAGTTTGCTACCTGATGTCCTGCTGCTGAGCAGAACACTCAGCGTTCCTTGAGCGCACCTTGGAGTCACGCTTCCAACATGGTTTTGGTGATAATAAACAGCTGCTAATGTGCATCCAGGGCTGTCGCTTGTGCTACGCCGTGTACGCATGGGTTGGAAAGACAGGCTGCAGTTTCCCCTCGGAAAGCTGCCTGGAAATAATTCATTCATGAGAACACAGGGAGATGAATAAATGAAAGAACAGGCGCTGCAGCAGCGGGGACACGAGCAGATCGTGTTTGCTGAAAGCTGAGGAGTGTTTGGGGTCCTCAAAGGTTAAAATGCTTACTTGAGGTGTATAAATAAAGGATTTACAGCAATAGCAGTGCTGTCATTGTTAGCAAAGAATAATAATATTATTATTAGTGCTGCATGCAATTAATCCATGACTGCATTTACTGGGGGAGGGAGTCTGAAGATTTCAGCTGAACGGAGAGCAAAGTGTATGTCTCATATGTGCAAATATTCTTAAGATTTTGGTAAATTTACGTTTATTCCTGCCCTGTGTGCCAGAGGCGAGGGGCCAGCCCTGGCCCACAGTCACTCCCTCTCTGCCACTTAATGGAAACGTGGCACAAGGAAAAGAGCTCTGTCTAGACAGAACCACTCTCCAGCAACCATCACTTCACAGGCACTGGAGAAAACTTCATCCTTTGATATTTCTGCAGTGCAAGACTAATTCCAGGGCTAGGCTGCATCTCCCAGAGCAGTTTCTGCTGCGACAGAATTCCTGTGCAGCAGACGATCAGCTTCAGCCTTGAGGTGCAGCATGAGATGGTCGTGCTGGGGACCTTGCCTCTGGAGAACACAACTGGGAGCTGAGCTGCCCTTACAATACAGCAGGATTTCCCAGCAGAACTATTTCTATTTTCAGACAATTGGGTTTCCACTGAAAATATTAAATTTTCCATAGAAAGTGGCTCTCTGGGAGAAATTATTTCTTGGGGATTTTTTTTTGTCAAAAAGAAAGAAAACCCCAAAATAATTATTGTTGCAGTGGACTTACAGAATCACAGAGTGGTGGGAGTTGGAAGGGACCTCTGGAGATCATCTCATCCAACCCCCTGCTCCAGCAGCTCACCCAGAGCAGGGGGCCCAGG
>JAVSBS010020385.1:20362-52856 GCA_033124195.1 Coracias cyanogaster | reverse complement strand
TAGAATTATAGAATTCTTTAGGTTGGAAAAGACCTTGAAGATCTTTGAGTCCAACCAGTAACCCAACACTGCCAAGTCCACCACTAAACTGTGTCTCTCAGCACCATATTACACATAGATTTTGTCCTGTAGAATGAGTTAAGCCATGACCTACATCGTGGAAAACATCTTGTGCTGCCAAGTGCCAACAGTACAGCATATATAACTTGCTGACTTGAAGACAGAGGTGAAGCTCAAAAGTTAAGTAAAGCAAAAAGCAAATACAAAAATGATCAGTCTTCTTGCCTTTTAGATTTAAGGAACTTTTGGTGAATGATGTAAATGGTAATAATAGAGTAGGAGGCTCTGCTATTATCCGTAAGATTATTAGCATAACTTTGTGCTTCGAAGGAAAGAAAGTAGGTAATGGAGAAAAATTTTGAGGAAAAAAACGTCATTCCCGAAATGGTTCTTGGAAACCATACACAGGACTATGTAGAGAATGTTGTTCTGCTTTCCAAAGCGGGGCCGCTGCGGAGAAAGACAGTCCTTCTGCATCACCTTAATCTCATTGAGGCTTGAACTACATTTCTGCCTCTCACGCAATTTGAATGCTTCTGATTAAATAGTGCTATTAAATAATACTATAGTTGTAAACTAATTGCTGGGTAGTCTGCTTTCAGTTGGCATACCCTGAAGTCAGGTTGTGATTGCTCAGAAACGGGAGATTGTTCAGTCCAAAATTCCCGTTTTGCAAGTTATCTGAATAGCTGGTACTTCTCAAATGCCCTATTTATTGCCTGAAATAAGATGATGATCAAGAAGAAGGGAGTGCAGCAGTGGGGAAGGCAGTGCGTACAGGGAAAGAAAAGGTTCTTTAGGCTGGTGACTGACTGTAGAATAGGAAATGTTGACAGTCTTCTCAGCTGCTGTAGATTGCATTTTTAGAAGAGAATTATGCCAGATTAGGAATGAAACATTTCAACATTTTTAGAATGAGGAAGAATAATGTTGTACTAAGCTAGAACTGTGGTGGGAATTAGGAGAACTAAGTGTAATTGTTGGTTGTTAGCATTTTGTGCTGGATGAAGAAGCTCTTACTTTACTGGAGTGACTGCACATTTCAGGAGGAAATTAGCACTTTCTAGTGAAGTATTCTGTAGTTCCCTCTTACCTACCATATTTCCTGCAACCTATTTATACTGGTTTAGCTCACACAGCCAAGTATGAGTAATAAACTCCAGGAGCTATGTGTTGCAGATCAGAGCCAGATACAAGGTAGCATACATACCAGTTCAGAAAAGTTCTAGTTAAATGGCAGCCCCCCGTGTATGGAGGAGTACCTAAAATATGGATAGCATGAGACTGGTCCTTGAATTTTCTCCTTCAGTGCCAGGCTTGGTAAGTATTACGTAAATATGCATAAAATACCTAAAATAACATTCAGTCAATTAAAAAGTGGGTCGTTTCTACTGCTACAGGGGTTGTTTTTAAACCAGTGAGTCATTCAAGGCCTGAGTCTTTGAGTACTCGGTACGTATTTGGGCCAGAATGGCACCTTTCAGAGTGTCAGTTGGACTAGTTAATTATAAAAGGTGGACTTTCTCCGTCTGCTTTGAAGCTCTAACATTCTTAACTGGTCTTTTCCTTATTTGAAATACAGCAAATAATTAAAAAAAATATATATGCTTGGTCTGAAATAATAAAACCATGTGATGTAAATTCTTACTCAGTTCAGTCACAGTTCATTAAGCCTAAAAAGTGCAAACAGGAAAGCAAACGCTATAAACTATCAAGTCGTTTTGAAAAAACAAAACTATGTTGCTACTACTTTGCATCTTCTGTGTTCTCCTCCAGTCTGCTGGCAGGCTGGCACAAGTCCTACCCTGACTTGTGTAGCAGCAAAGCTTAGGAGGGTCAAGGTGTGTTCCCCTGCCTTCACCCGGGTTCAAAGACCTGAGAAGGTCTTACAGATATATGTGTTATTTCAGCTGCAAGGAAGATGCTTAGAGAGAGAGCATGTGTGCGTATTGGTCAGACACAAGTAATTGCTTGACGCCCTCTTTGGACTAGAAGATCCTTCTCTTTCTTTCCCTCCTTCCTTTAGAGTCTAAATCCTTCTATTCCGTTTCACTGAAGTGAAACCTCGCTGGTTTGTGCTGGCGAGGAGTCTCATTACAGATAACTGGATTTTGCAAATCAGCTTTGGTGCGAGGGAGCAATAAGCAAGAATTTGAAGTTCATTTACAAGACAAGTGTACTTCAGCCTCACTTACTTATGGTAGGACCATCTAGGGAGATGCCCAGACTGGAAAATCCTGATAACATCTTGTATAATTTGGGAAGAATCAGGGCCACACATAAATGTCACGGCTCACATGTATCTTGTTTTCCTTAGTATATTTTTCCCTGTCTGTGGTAGCACCCTGTGTAAGAGCAGCCTGGTCTGAGAATAAATGACTTCTTATGATAGCTTCTGCCGGTTAATTCTCAACGAAGAAAAGATATTATCTTCATGCTGTAATAAATTCATGGGAAGCATAGAGAAGGAAGATGTCACTGTTGGTGGGACGGTGAATTCCCAAAATGAATTTGAGGAAGTCAATAGATGAATCTCTTGCATATAAAGACTTTTTTGTTAATGTCTTAACGGTATATAGTGATTATTTTTTGTCTTAAAAAAAAATAAATTACGTAATTATTTGCAACATTTTGCATCCCTAAATGTTTTTGCAGTTACCAGCTGCTTGACCCTGAAAAAGTTCTCGTTTTTCATATGATGTGCATATGGTTCCTTGTGGAATTTTTCCATGTTAACTGTGTCTTTGGAATGTGGGACTTCAGGATCGTGTGTAATAATCTAATGGCAACAGTATAGCATTCTGCATAGCTATCCTCATTTCTTTGGGTACGGTGGAGTTGTTTGGACTGTTTGTGTTGTGGCTCTGATGCTGTGAGAGGTGGTGGTGACCTTCATGAAAAGGAAGGTGGCAGAGATGCGGCCAGTGTTGGAGGTGGAAAGTAGATGACTTGTTTACTGAATTGGAAAAGTGTGAGAACTTCTTCCCATCGTTGCCAGTGAAAGTTGGTGGTGTGGTCTGTCTGGGTTAGAGTGTATAAACTGCGTGGATTGTGGTATTTTACACAGACTTCCTAAGTACTTAAGATGATTCAAAGCTCCGTAAATGAGATTAAGCTATAACGCTCCAGCATTTTAAGAACTCAGGAGTGAAGGGGAAGAATTCTTGCTCAGCATGTAAATAACGTGTGACCTCCTAGTTCCTGAATATTTGTAATACTGTATTTTACGTGGAAGCTTTCATGGCCTGTTTTAAGAGAAGCAGCAAGTACTAATTTATGTAAAATTAATTTTTCCTCCAGGAAAGTTTGCTTGCTGAACTTGCTTAAAAACTCCAAAACAAACCACCCTGAATATACCATCTTCATGAATAATTTCAGATGTTCTGGCTAAGGAGCCAATCTTATTAAAGTTGCACTGTTCACAGATCTTAAGTCTTGCCAGTTCAAACTCTGGCTCTTCTCCATGGGCTTTTTCCCAGGATTATTGTTTTTTTTTTCTTGAATACTCTAAGTAGGCTGGCGTTCCCAGTAACAGGCCCTAAGGCAGCTCCTGGGATCTGAGTCAGCTAGGGCTGGGGACAGATTTATTAAGCCCACTGTAAGGGGAGAGCTTGGAAAAACTTTCTTGTTTGTTTTTTTTGGACAGCACTTCTAAAATATGTGAACTGTTTGGCAATGGCAGGGTGTGGAGTGACTCACGCTCTTCATCCGCTCAACTTTCTTGTGTGGTGAAATTTTGGCTGTGGCAAGTAGTTTGCCTAGGTGTGAATCAGCCGTAAGCCGTCTGAGAGCACTTGGGTAGTGATTTGTAACTGTGATTCTTTCTGTTATACTCTGAGGGTGATTTGGGTTTTATTTTTGTTTTCAAAGGAGAGCAGTTACAAACTGGATAGGGAGTGGGCACCTGACACACCTGTGTTCTGTGTGGAACTCCTGTGTACTCTTCCGCATCAAACGTACCATATATTTCAGGGAAGGAGAGCCCTTAAAATCTTCTTTGCAATGCCACAAGGCCTGGCCTTTGATACTGCCATAGGTGCCATTGTTCTCCTCACTGGGAGTTCTAATGGCGAGAAACACTATCCTTTACTGGCTTCATTTTTACCCAAAAATGTATGTATGTATTTTTCTTGTAAAGGATTAATTTATCTCAGGGCCTTACTCCGTTTTCCCACATGTTGCTTTTAGTCAATGTGGCTTTTGTCAAAAGCAGGCTGGTTTCCACAGCAACGGAGTTGTTAACACCAAGGATGTCAGTGCTGGAAGGTGGGGAGGGGGCTGCATTTTCTGGCGAAGCTGCCTCGCCGCAGCAGAGGCCCTTGCCGCAGCCACGCTACAGTACAACGTCCTCATTGTCTTTGTGAAGAGTAAAAGCCTTTTATTTTGTTCTATTCTTCCCTTTCCAATCAATTTACAGTCAAAATTTGACGCCTGGGAGGATGACGGGGCTTGATGGTTCCTTGATGCTTAGAAGCTTCCTGTTCTTTCAAGCCCCCTGCTCTGAAGGGTGCTGCTCTCTCGTCTGCTTTTTGAAGAGTTTTTCTGTGAACAAAGCGGCACTTGCATACATGCAAAGCCTGCAGCAGTAAGTTTGTGGTAGAGTAGAGCACTGTTCTTTCTGACCCACGTTCAATGTCTGCTTATGAATGATAACATGAAAAATGATCAGGCCTTTTATCTTTCCCAGTAACATGAAACCTGCTCCAATTAAATGTGCTCAGATGGGTTTTCTGAGGCACTCATCCCCTCAGTGTGGGACCTAAAGCCTCACTCCTGTTGACCTTGGAAAATTGCATTGTTTAGAAGTATTTTGTAATCCATAGTTAACCTGTGAAATTCATTACCCCAGGAGTTGAGTGGTAGTAACTCTGTGAAGATCTTGAGAGGAAAAAAGCACTTCTCTGAGTATGGTAAATGTGAAGAAAACCCCCGTAGTTTCAATATAACATACAGGTTTGTCAGTGGTCTTCTCTAGCCCATTGTTACAGCTTATAATTACAAAAATGTCAGGATAAGTAATGGAACTTTCAGCTTCGGAAGACTTCTTATTGCTTGTGTTAAGTGTATTGCTGCTGCAGGTGTTACATAGTCCCCTGTCCAAGGAGAGGGAGGTAGAGCTTCAGTCTCAGCTTTGGAGCTCTGGGTGATGCCCACCCCTTGTGTAATAGTTTCATGTCAGGGTGTGTCTTCCTGGGCAAGTTGTTCTTCTCTAAACAAGGGTGTAAACAACAAGTGAAGTACATTCTTCACATGGCTATTTGTATTTCAATCCTTTTTTTTTTTTTTTTAAATTTCTTTTATCTCTTCCCTCCTATGAAGGGCAGGGCAGGAAAGCGCTGACTTGGGCCATGGAAATGCAAACAGTATAATGCTGTTGAAACTTCTTTTCAGGCACTTTCTGCTGTTTATTCACACCTTTAATAGAAATTATAGTAGAAAGCAACTGCTGAAGACAGTTAAAACCAGAAGCCGAAACTTCGGAGACATGGGAAGTTAATGTTATAAACTGGCTCAAATACTTAATTAAATAATGTACCCGAATGCATATATGGTTTTAATTCAATTTTGGGATGCCTGTTAATGACTTCTGAAGACTAAGCTTTGTATCTGCAACTTAGAATAGAATTGCAACCTGCTTTTCATAGCTGGTTGTATTCCTACTGCTTATTTCTGTGTGCTTTCTAAACAAGCATCCAGCTCTGCATTGAAGTTCCTGGTACACCAGTCATTCTTACAAAGGGCAAAATCTCTGGATAGCTGTCTTGTCTACAAGAATTAGGTGTTTTGCCAGGTTTATCATATTTAGTTGGGTGGTTTTTCAGTTGCTTTTTTTTGTTTGGAAATCTAGAAAGTAGCATCTCGCAGGATTTCCAGAGCCAGAGTGAGGCAGACTGACCGAGTGAGAGTGGTGGATGAGGGAAGGTCAACTAATTTAGAAACAGTCTCCGTTTTGGTGCACTGGTATCAAGTGGAATTTTCCTCTAGTCTCTCAGCTCTGTAATAGCTTTTTCCTGCTGCTGAGATGCTGTGATTAAAGGCCTCTTGAAGGCAGAGGGGGTGTGAGAGTGACTTTCAGTTGCAGTTGCATTTCAGAATCCCTGACTGCCAGGCACGCCCCTGTTTTGGCAGGTGAGTGTGAGTGTCTTGACTTGGGCTGGGCCTGTGTGCCCATTACCGTTGAAAAATGGGACGTGACACTCAAGAGCTACAAAAACTAACCTCTTACTGCAGTAGGGAGGAGGAGAAAACAGCAATATACATTATTGATAAAAGAGTTGATACAAGAGCAATTAATTCTGAGTCTTTCCCACCTCTCTGCTGTCTGAATCACTGTTGTGGAGGTGTGCGGGAGGTTGAATGACTGCAGTGTTGTGTGTTTGTTGCCAAAAGCCAAGTCTCACAGGGGAAATATGGAGAAGGTTCTCACAAGTGTTGGTTCAATAAAACGTCTAACACAGAAATAATAAGTTTTTGTTACATCAGAATACCCCAAACTGGCTCCTGGTGTCTGTGACAGTCTTGATTTTTGGCAATATGAACTAATAACTATGTAGGACTGCTTAATTTAAAAACTAAAGCAGGACTTTGCCAGCATCCTACGAGCAAAGGAGCATGCTTGACAGGAGGGCAGTTTTGGAGGAGAATGGTAGAGTTAGTATGAGAAAGGGCTGTGAGGATAGGATGGGAAAGCATTTGTGATACTGCTGATTGTAGAGTTTCTCACGTGTCATTTTCCCCATCTATCCTAAGCCTCAAAGGTCATGAGGAGATGGGTGTTCTCTGGTTTTATGTAAACCATCTAAACTCGAAGATCTGAGCCCATTCAGTGTGCTATGACTTTGTATTGTGTGCTGAACAACTGTTTTCTAAGGTGAGTCACGTGTTCCAGGTACCATTCGTTCATCTCTGTCTCGTGGATGCTCTGACTCGACAGACCAAAATGGTCATTTCTGTCTTTTAAGGGGGATCTCCTGGCCTGCGTTTGAGCAAGTTAAAGCAGGGATGAGTTAGTAGCAGAAGGTATTGTTAGCATCACTTCTAGTCACCGACTTCTCATGTGCACCACATGCCGCCTACGTCACTGAGGGACATTGCGCTGCTTGATATTAAAAATGAATGATGTTAATGTGTTCCGTCTTCGCTTGGTTTCCCGCTGCGTTGGGGATTACCAGTAGACAACTGCATGTCATTACTCCTTTATGTGCACAAGAGCGTTACGTGCTCTCTGGTTGGGATTAGCACTGTTAATACGTTATTAATATGAATCAAGGTTCTGTTTTTTGATTGCTTCTTACTACCTAAAGGTTCCCCACCTTCTCTGAAGGACGGTGTCTTTCAAAGCTCCCTACTACATGGGGGTTTTTATTAAAGAGTTCACCAGAGTAGAGCTCCCTCAATTTCAACTGCTTAACTTGAAACGATTCAAAGGAGCAACGACTCTCCTAATGTGGTGATCCTACTGAGAAATCAGGCTGCATTGAGTTGTCTTAAGCTGTCTGTTGAAGCCTTCAAATAACACTTAAACTTTAATTAAAAAATAAATTAACTTTAATAACGATCATTTACACTTTCATACCGCATTTAATCTAAATCTGCGAGTTATTCATTCCTTGTACCTTTGGACTGTAGTCAGTTTTTAGATTCCTGTGCACTTCTTGGCTGATGTTTTGCATTTCAGCTTACATCTACATAGAGTGATTGGTGTCCCTGCTACAAAACTCGTGTTTTCTTCTTTTCTATTGGCTTTAAAAAAATGAGTTAAATCATAAAGCATTTTCTTGAGCGAATAAATATGATCCTGTGGAGATTCTGAGCGGTGTGTTAGTGTGTATTGGTCACCAATGACAGCCACAGAGACATCAGGAGCAATGATCTCTTTTCCAGTTCAGCGTGACCCGTTACCATTAATGCTTTGCGGCTCATGGCTAGGGAGCCCAAAATCCGTATTCCTGGGATCTCTGACAGCCTCCTCTTTACTTGGGAGAACGTCATCTATAAATACTTGAGGGCTTGTGCTTTCATTCACTTTATTCCACGTGTTTTAACTTTTTTTCTTCTGTGTAATCAGGGCAGAAATTGATTCCCTTCTCTTCCACCCCCACTTTTCCTGCTATTCATTCTGTGGAAGGATTACATTTTAACTGCTAAATGTCAGTAAATGTCAATTTTTCCTTCCACCTCAAAACTTCCATTTTATTATTAAAAATTATATGAGGGGAAATCACTCTTTGCAATTTTCCCCATTCTCTTCTCTCAGATCCATTTAGTGTTCAATAAATAAAAACTCAACTTCTGAAGTATGATTAAACTTGCTGTTAATATTTTTCCAGACTACCAAATTTAGAGTTTTCAGTATTAAATTTTTCATTTAATAAGGTATATATTGAAGAAGAAAAAAGGAAATTTGCTTTAAGCATAAACCAAGTATTTGCATTCGAACTTCTTCTGAGGCCAGGTAGAAGTGTATTCTCTCTCTTCTCAGCTTCTTCTTTACAGCTGATGTGCTCCACAGTGAGTTTTGAATGATTCCTAATTCTTAAACTTTTGTTTTACTAGTTACATAGAAATGTAATCTCTGGTATATTATTTGTATATCTCCTGTTTTCTGAAATCATAGAGCTTGTTAGCTCAAAATAAAATCCATAGTTTTGCCCTTTTTGTATGTTTGTATATATCTTTGTGTGAGAACAGGAGAGCCAAAATTTATATTATATAGAAAAAGGGGAACGACTAAACATTAATTAATGGGAACTGTAGCCCACTAGAGGCTTGTTAGTAACCACAAATACAAAACAAAATCAAACTTGTAGGATGAGTAACTAAACCAAAAACATTATGTCTGTTTCCACCTTTTTTTTCTGAAAAGTCTGTTGGAGTTTGGCTTGAATTAGGAATTCAGTTTTGGCTTTATATTTGTTTTCTCACTGACTGTGAAAATAGAGGTCAGCAAGCATTGCCATTTTCAGGAAGTACTCAGGCTCTCATGCGTAGTATAAGTCAAGGATATAGGAAAAAGTAGTCCCAAAATAGCCAACATTCTGCTTCTGCAGTTTGACAGAACTGTTTCTGCTTCTGATGACCCTACAGGAACGCAGGTTTCCATGATTTAACACCAGGCCCATGAGGTCTATGTTCCAATTTCAACATCTACATTTTCCTGTATGTCCATGCAGGATTATAATTTACATCTCAAAGTCTGCCAGATGTGTGAGGAGAATAATTGGGATATATAAGGATTTTACTCAGCGGAATATACCAAATTTTACCTAGTTCTTTAGTTTAAGTACTCCTGTGGGAGACCTGGAGGAGCTAGGAGGGATGTGTACCCAGTGCTTCTACTCTTTGCCCAAAGTACTTTTTACATACAGTTGTTAGGTTTAGATGCAGTTTTAAAAGGTTTGGAGAGCACTTGGGAAGCGTCCCCTGTGCCCACCTCGCAGTGGGCTGTCTGAGGAGTGTGTGCTGGGCTGTGCAGCATGGCAGCCCGGCTCTGGAGCTGTTGGGGCGTCAACGGGGCAACCGCTGCCCAGAACGACTCCCTGGGAAGGAAGGACAGGCTTGGATTACGCAAGAGCAAGGGAGGATTCTGGGATGTGTCTATCTCTTCTTCCAGTGCACGTGCTCTCCACTGATCTGAGTTTAATTTATTATGTAGTCAGATAAGTCTTCCAGGATGGTATCTCCTCTGCCACCTCCCAGGTAGCTTCTCTGGTGAGGTGACCCAGGCCACAAGGGCGGGAGCAGGGAAGTTGATAAGGATGTTTTGGCATGATGACCCCACAGATCTTCTTAGCATGTGAGGGCTGTAACCTGGAGTTGAATACCGGTGTCAGAGACTGTAGTGTCCTGTAACCTGAAGTTACAGCACCTCGCTCTGTGCTAGTAGTAACAACGTGTAGGTGTCTGTAGCCAGCTGATGGAAAGCATGAGCTGTTAGCACTGCCTTGCTAAGCTTGGCTGCTCCAGGAGCTGCTTCCACACGTTGTACCTCAGCCTGCTTTCCCTTTCTTGCTGCTGCTGTTGAGTTGGGGTCTCTGCTGGACAAGGCACGTGTTCTAAAAAGTCCGGTGTAGAATTGCCAAATACTCTTAGACTTCTTTAGCTTGACTTCGTTTATTTAAAATTCTCTTCTTAAAATGTAATTTGTTGTTAATTGCCCCAAAAGTAAGGAAGCATTAAAACTTCTAACTTCTCCCATTTCAAGATAACAATAAAATGGGTTAATAGGAGGCAGCAAATTACCCACAGACTTTGCACGACAAAGGAAGAAGACATGCAATGATCTAGTGTTGCCCTGTAGAACTGAGGAAAATAAAACCAACTAATAAGTGTGCTGGGATTGGAAAACAGAGATAATGACCGTTGCTGAGAAAGGAGAGCAGTCAGTTAGATGAGTCTAATAATTATTGATTTTATTATTTTAATTAAAATAAACCAAAATTGGAGGGGTAGCAAATTACGTATTTTTTTAAAAGCAATGTAGTGGCACAATTTTGTGTAATATAATGATGAAATAAAAGCAATGCCTAGTTTTGATTATTGGATTGAGCAGGCATTAATAAAGTTAGGAAGTCTTTTATTCAAGTCTTTGGTTTTTTACTACACTCAGTCTTCCTAGAAAAATGAGACTGAATTTGGACAAAGCAAATGATGAAGTTACAGTAAAAGATACTGAGATTTGAGTTGTTAATTCCTCTGGTTTTGAAAATTATTTTCAAGCAGAAGTAAAAGGTACAGAATAATAACAGAGTAATCAATACAATTACTATCAAAAGAAAGTGGAAGATGTAGCTCCACAGAAGATGGGAGAAATAGGCACAGCTGAAATATTGAGAGTGGTGCAGACTGATACTTGAGTACAAGTTTATTCCTTGTGGGGATTAATTAATGACAGCACAGCAGCATTTAAAGAGTTAAAGAACTTTCTGTGCAACTGCCCTTGGAGACCCTCAGTTGTATTTGGTGCATCTGGTTCATCTGACTCACTACAATAGTTGGAACTACTTAATGTGTGGACAGAACTACCGTGTGCACCCTGCAAATGTCAGCATCAAGTGACATGTACCGCCCATCACGAAAAATGGGGAAACATCAACTGTCTGAATTGTTCCGAGAGCAGATCATTCTGGATAATGAGTGTTTGCAAGGGTGAGCAAAGATGAAAGCTGAATGTATATGGTTCGAAGACAGCATCAGGAAAAGGCATCTCAGGTAAAATACTGATTATTTTCCTGATGTAATTAGCTTCTCAGGCAGTATCACAGTTAACTGTGGAAAGAAACAAAAATAACTGCCAAAGTCATTGTCCTTGCTTGGGCAAAATACCTGCGAAGAGAGCGTTTTATCTTGGTGAAGACATCAGAACTGTGACTAATGTGATAGATCTCGTGTAAAAAGAAGAAATAGATGCCAGATAAAATGATGGTATTGTGAGGGCAGTGCTCCCAGTGCTCTTACCAGGGAACTGTGGCTGTGCCTCTTGAAAGACTTGTGGCAAGTGCTGGAGAAAGCACTTGTCTGTAGGCAGGGCTCACAGCTTAGCTTCCTGGCGGGATTGCCTCCATCGACAAGGGCCTCTCTCATTTTAGTATCTGACAGACTTGAAGGATGGTGTTTCCTGTGCTGAAAAGAAATAGTTTTGCAAGAGTTGTTTTGGTAGAAGTTTTTCAACCGTTGCTAGAGGAAAAAATCGGTTTGTCTACATAAAGTACAAATTACGTTTCTTGTGATTTGCCTGTTAGTTGGATTTGAAGTTTGTTGAAGAGTGAATATTGTTCTAGGAGTGTCTTGCCCTGTCACCCTTAAAATCATCACAAGCGCAGAGAAATTCTAAATCTTTAATGGTAGGAGGAGATGTGTTCAGTTTTAACAGCTGAATTTCCTGAAGGTGAATTTGTGCTGGGTCTGCCCCAGACTACAGCAGAGCAGGTATTTTCCAGGGATTGAATCCCTGTGCTCCTGAAATCCGTGCTGGCTCTGGACACAGGCACTAAGAGAGGCAGTCTCTGTTCTGGCCTTTGACTCTCCCACTGTCCCCAAAAGCACAAAGGAGCAGAGATCTGTGGCTTACCTGTGGAGAGAATGGGGAGCAGAGAAACTAGGGCCTGGAGGTGCTAGAGAATGAGATCTGCTGAGGAGGCATTGCCGAAGGAGCAGCCGGGATGCAGGGACGGGAGCAGTAAGATTATGGCTGGGGAGCAGAGGGTCAAGGCTGAGTTTGGATGAGGAGCCTCATCAGAGAGGCAGAGACGAGGAGCTGAGGAGTGAAGAATGGGTACCTGGAATCTGGGATTTGGAGGTAGACAAACAGACCTCAGGAACTACGGAAGAGCTGAGTAAGGGCTCTGGTACTAGTTTCAAGGGGTGGGAAAAGAGCTCATTGAGTGCTGAGGCTTGGCAGGAGAGGATGGCAGGATTAAGGCAAGGGGTCAGAGGTGCAGATGGGACCAGCAGGAGGGTTGAGTTTTTGGTGTTTTTTGCAGAAGATAAATAGAAACTTGCCTAACATAGTGCTCACCCCTCCAGACAGGACTGCATCCCAGAATCTCCTAGTGTGCTGGTTTCTCTACAGTCATCAAGCAGCTGTAAAACTCATTGGTATGAAATGTTTTACACTCTCTTCTTATCCACAGTTGATATATTCTGTTACTGTCATTAGCTATTTTTTTTAGCTAACTAGCAGAGGTTTGTGCAGTGAATAGCTGAGCTTTACCTCTGCCCGCAAGTCATGAGGACTATCAGTATAAGGATGCGTAAGGTGATTTGTCGTTTTCAGGGCTGTTTTGCTACTACTAAAAAAAACCCAAAACAACAAACCACACAGCACGGAAACTGGGCAGTCTCTCTCAAATACATAAAACTCCCTCCCAAAGCAGCAGTTTTGGATTGGAAAGCTGAGCATTCAGATGTAGTAAAAGTCAGGATCTAGACTATCTATATGCTTTGACTGTCTTGTACTCTGTATTTTCTACCACACTTCAGCCTTTTTTGGTGCACAGACAAAATTATTAGGTTGTTAAACGATTGGTTTCAATAGCTGGTGTCATTGTCATTGTATGGATGAGGCTGCTTTATTTCAGGTTATTTCAGACCTACTCTGAAAACAGATTTTTTTTTTTTTCATTTCCTCCTGGCTGTGTTTTGTGATGTTTTCACTGTAATACCTGGATCACTCTTACTTTCACAGCATTGCTCAAAGATAATTTTATATTGTCCTTATTTGCATACAGGGAGCAGCGGAATAGGGTAGACATCTAAGAGTAAAAATCTCCACTGAATTTTAGGAGCTATATTTGAAACCTCTCAGATGAGGGAGATCTCTCACCCCTTCTGTACTGAGTAGCAGATTGCATTTTAACTTAAGCCAAGCTTCTTAGACCCAAGGTCTGTTACAACTGGGAGTACCCAGGACTTCTGCTAACGAGGCTGCAGTTCAGGCTTCTAAGAAATGAGGTGTAGGCAATTAGTGCCTACCTGTTTGGGTCAGTTACTTCCTGAGCGTTTCGTAAAACATCAGAAGGGTATAAGACTGGAATCCAGATTTGGGAGAGTAGCATTCACCTGTGGTAACCACAAGACTCTCTTATATTACACCTTCCAGTTTCTGTGTAAAATGCAGAGGGGGGAGAGGCTGCAGGTAGCAGTTCCTGTCGCGCTGCGTCCTGACTTGCATCCCCATCAGGTGCCGGTTGTGCTCGCACTGTTGTAAGGATGAAAGTGAACAGGGAGAAATAGTGTATAATAATACTGTGTTTAATACATCTGTACAACAGGAGCAACATTCAAGTTACTCAGGTACCTTAACACTAGAATTCACTAATATTAGAGGGTCTAAAAGGGCAATCTAAATCATATTATGAAATTATATCCCAGAGGCGTGTTGATAGTAATAACAAGATAGAATAATGGTTCTTTTTTAATCTTCAGCATTTTATTTATTACATATTTATTGAGGGGATATTAAATGGTTCAGATAAAACAATTTCGAGAAACAATAGAATTATGAGATTCCTAAGTTAATGCTATATGCACAGGATTTATATTATCAGGATTTATTACAGCCTCTGTCATTTCTGGGTTGGAGATCTTAAAACAATTTGTTCCAAAAGCACCCTGTTGCAGTAAAGTGTGAGGAAACTGTCATCCAGAGACAGTTTTTGTCCCGTAGGAAGTCTGTGACCTAGAGAAGGATCTGAGATTCCTGAGTCCAGCCTCTTAATGGTGAGAGCACAGCCTCTTAACCGTGCCATAGCTGCTGGTATAGACGATGCGTATGTACATTATTCTGTCTGAAAAATCCATGATGTAATCTTATAGGCACTCTACAGGGCCACGAGCTGCAGAAAACTTGCAGTCCATGCAGTGTCTAAAGACTGTATCAACAGCTTTCAATAAACACTTCTCAGAAATTCCACTGCTGGTAGGGTTATTTTTACTTCCACTATCAATCACTTCCAATAAAGCGTCACTGTTCTTCCTCCTTTCCACTGAAATCTTTTTAGTAAAAACTGCAACGTGGGCCTTGCCTGCTTTACTACTAACTTCTTTTTTCTGGTCAGGAACCTCCAAAGAGGAGGATTGCACCTTCGTTTCTTTTTCTTCGCTTTGTTTTACAAACGTTACCTTGATTGCCTGGGCTGGATCTGCCAGGCGGTTTCTTTTGCGGGTGCTTTTAGGTGTGCATAGTGGTTATAACAAACACTGCAAATGGTCCTTTATGGGAAAATAACTTTACATGCTGTGTTTTTCCCCTTTTAATTCCTAGTGGCGTGGCTTTGACAGCTTAGCTGTGTAAAAGAATATGAATGTATCTGAAAAATCCAAGCATCGCTTGGAGTTTTGAAACTCACAGTCCTGTGTGTCCTGAGCAGTGGAAAGAGCCCATATTAGGGTATCGCGGGAGGCTCCAACCGCCTGGGACAGAGGGAGGGAAGACACAGGACTGAGCATGTGACGTCTGCTTGCTTTCATCTGTTAAATTGGTAGGACTACCACAGTGAGCTTCTGTGCTAGCTTTAGCCAGATGATAGAAACTTGGAGCCAGGATGTCTGAGCTACAGATACAATAAATAATAAACACGCTGAACACAACAGATTATTGATAATAAGGAAATCTGCCATAAGAGTGTTTACAGGCTAACAATGTGAAGATCGGCAAAGATAGGAGGAGGAATGTGATTATTGACTGGGTGTCTTGAGTTTTGGGACAGACGACCACAAATGTTTGGAAGGTTTATGTAATCAAAGGAGATGATGTCATCAAGTGTGGCCTAGATGAAATCTGGATTGGAGAGTACTGCAAGAATCTACACCACTAGAGTGTTTACAACCTATACGTCTGCAGTCTTTAAATTTGGTATTATCTCTGCAGAATGGAGCCTTACATTCAACTTTTAATTTGCCAGAGAGCACTGTTGGATCCAGGGATTTAAATAGCTTTCTCTCTTTGGCTTCTGCCAGATATTTTTTGGGTTTGGTACCTTTTGCAAGGTACGTGAGATAACTGAGCGGCTGTGTCTGTGAGAGAACGGAGCTATTGCAGGTGTTGCACAACAGCAGAGGATTTATGGCCAAGGTCTGCAGAGTTCTCAAGGGAAAAAGAGGTCAAAGGGGGGTAGCATTTTTATTTACAAGCTTCCAAAGGTGGAGGCTCTGCAGCTTTAAAACTGCAGTTGGGCCTGTTTTGGGCAGATCGAGAGGTGAGATGATGGGTTGTGGCTAAATGTTCCAAGTTTCCAGACCTGTCTCTAAAGGAGGTTGGTGAGCTCTGTTGTTCGCTTCATTTGATGCACATTCTTGGATTGGTTTTTGTTTAGTTTAGTTTCCCTAAATATTTTCTTAATATAACTCTGAAGCTGTGTTCTTATACATTGCCTTAATTTAATTTTTTTTTTCTTTTTTCCTCTCCTGGTGCTATTGTACGTGGTGTAGCCAGAATTTGGGTCATGGAAAATATGCACTTAGTCATTTGAGTAAGCACCCAGACTTCAGTTGTATTTCTGCAGACAAACCTCCTGCCTTTTGAGAATGGTGCAATAAACTGGTTTTTTTTTGTTTTGTTTTGTTTCTGATACAGTACCTGAGACACCCTTTATTAGAAATTGCCTTGGTAAGCACATTGCAGAGTTGTGAAAAGACTTCACTTTCATATTCCAAGTCCCAGGTTCTTGTGGTCTTTTCATCTAAGGCTCACAGGGATAAATAGGTATTTAGGTAACGGTCCTTTGGGAAATGAGCAGCAGTATTCTTCCAGTAGTGCTTGCTGTGTCAGTGTATGTTTGGAAGCTAAGCACAGCTATCACATGGCATCCCCTAGAGACCCTGCCAGAGTGCTCTCCAGTTCTGTCAGCATTCATGGAACTTGTCTTAGGGGTGTCTTGTTTTCTCAGGCTCTCTTCTGAACCCCCTCATGCTGCATGTAATGAGTGTGTGTACCCCTGAGGAGGTTTTCTTGGTAAGGCTCCTCTTTTCCTGTTCTTTTGTGATAATTGTTTTTAGCAATACCTCTCGTAAAGCTGAACATGAAATGGTATTTTGACTGCATGCAAACTTCATCAAATACAAAAATTTGTATTCCTCATATTTAGAAACAGCCAGATTTTTCCTTGTAAGAAATGAGAATAGGCATGTCCATCCCATAATAGGCAGTGGCTCCCTCTCAGCTGAGGTCTGAGAGATTGAGGGCTGTGTCCCTACTTTGGTAACTTGTGTTTCAGTAGTGGAAACAGAGACATAGCACACGGCAAACAAGCAAAGGTTCTCTGTGAGAACTGTAAGGACTTGGGTAGGGACATGGGAGACTCTGATCTAATTCAGGCAGAGCAGGGATCTGGAAGTGGATTTCTGCACCCAGACTTGGCAGGGAAATCAGCTATTGGTGATAGATAAATGCAGGGTCTCTTGGTGAGTTTGAATGGTGGCTCTGTCCAAGACCCAAGAATGCTTTTCTACTAATCTGTTGTATATTTTCATGTGAAAACTTTTAGTCAAAACTAAAATAGTTCTAATTTTGCAATTGGAGATACAGCTAGTGATGAACAATTATGAATTCTGGCAGAGCACCTCCCCATGTTCAACATATCACAGTTTCTTACTTTAGAACAGTCAGCTGCTAAGAAGAAACTGAAACTTCAGGAGCTTTAAGGTTTAATGCATTAAGGTTTGAAAAATGTCTCCAGATTCTGCAATAGTTGGTATCATCATTTAGTATTAAGAAGTGTTTTGGAAGTGATTGCATTTGACCTGGTTGAGCTTGTACTGCACGGTTGTAAGATGAGAAAGATACATCACTGTCTTTATGTTCTTTCACCAGACCTTCAGGGATTCTCCTCCCTCACCCAAAACAGTGAAATGAGACTCAAGAAGCCTGTGGGGGTAGGGATGCTGGGCTGCTCCTCAGACCTGGTCTCTTGCTGGTTGTGAGCAGCCCTTGCAAGTTCCTTACTAAAGGGAGGCAGGAGGATCACAAGTGTGTCTGTGAATCTGGACAAATACCTCACCCCCCACTTCGTCTTATGATACGCAATTATCAAATGGTAAGGATAAAGCAAGAGACGGCTTCTAAAGGTTTTCAAAGTGACCACTGCTTGGAAAAGTGTTACATGGACATATATAAATCAATACACAAGCATGGTTGGTGACAGGAGAAGGATTAACCCATGAAAGCTGAAATTATCACCACCTTCCAAGTCTTTGATAAAATCCTGCATATTAAGTAGGTATCATCCAGGTCTTATGAAGTGCTGTGTGATGTTCAAAACCTACAAATTTCCCTTACCCTTCCTGTGTCTACTTGGAGATGTGTCTTCCCAGCTGATGGGAAGAGCATCATGGCTGAGTGCCTTCTCCCCGTGGCACGGCCTGCTGTGAGGTGTTGAGTCGGCTCTGTTGAGAGACCAGCAGCTGCACAGCTCGGACAATCTGTTTCTCTGTTAACGTGGCTGTGGTGGGGATATGTTTTCCTGGTTCCCTGGTGTGTCACGTCTAGGATAATGATACCACATGGCACATTGCAGCTGTGGAATCATCACCTCAGAACTCATTAACACTTTCATGGGACAGCTGTTTCCATGGTACTAATGTTGGTTGGAATCAGGTGACTTTAGGCCAGAAACATCTTCTGAGTCCCTCTCCTCCATTGCCCCAGCTTTCTCACTCCTTCCTCTCCTTCCTCGAGGCCAGACTTCTCTCTTTCAGGCTCGCTGACTTGTGGAATTGAGCCAGCGTTGCAGTACATACCACAGGCAGATACCGCTGTGGGGGAAGACAGTGTCTTAAAAGAAGGGAATAGATGTTTCAGCTTGGAAAGATATAAAGGGTTGAAATTCCTGGAATGACTTTTTGTTCAGCTGTGCTTTTGCTGCATCACATTTTTCTGATCCCTGTGTAGTCCTCAGCATGGTGCCTCTTTAGCTGAGATAGCAAAGCCTTAGACTTCCAAATATTCTTGGGATCTTCCTCCTCTTCCATTGCATGTGTAGTCATGAGACAGTTGACACAGCGCAGGAGTGGAGTGGAAATCTGTTCAAGAATGTGAAGGAAATGCTCTTGATTTTGGCAAAACCCCCACCCTTCCATTTAAGCTGCTGTGTCCTACCTTTGCGGTGTCTGCTTTCTGTCAGCTGGTTGCAGGGAATGTGAAGCAGAGATCTCTAACATCTGTCAAAGAAGTGGAACATGGCTGTAGGGGAAGGAGCCCTCTGCTCTCACCTCTCACTCCACATGTCCTGGTATAGGGAAGATCTTCAGAGGGAGGCTAGGTGGCTAAAAACTGAAATAAACTGGGCAACAAAATGGAAGGAAGTTCTTTGCCCTCTAGAGCTTAGGGGAAATAAAGTCTGCTTGCCTGGAGTAGCTGGGGGCAGTGACTTGTTGCGGGCTAGCAGAAGTTCTTAGCTGTTGAAGAAAAGCCTCCCTGGGCTGGACAAATAACTGGGCAGGTTTGGATGAAGAGAGGGTGCTGTGGCGCAGGAGGGGTTTAGATCAGAAGGACAGCCCATTTATGGGGTGAGGGGATCTTCCTTAAAGGCAGCTTGCATGGTGTTTCCTGAAGGTTTCTGAAAGGAGCTGGGAAGGACTGTTACCGGCTGTGTATGAACAACCCAGTTGTGCTTCAGGAAGTGTACGTTTTCCAGCATCCTGGATATTAAAGAGCACTTAATCAGCTAGTGAGTGCTGGAAGGCATTAGCTGCTCCAGGCATGTGCTGTGGGGCTCAGGAAAAGTCATGGTTTTAATGGCTGGGTTCTGCTGCTGCTCTGGCAAAGCAGAGCTGTAGCCCTGGGTGGCTGAGCTGGTGCACTGGGCAAAATGAATCAATGAGAATTGTAACATAAATAACAGTTTCGCTGCACTATCGCTTGTTTATGTTGACTCCATCCGTTGAATTCCCCCTTCTCTCAGTTTTTCTATTCTTTCCTATGTAATAGTTTACTTGACTTCAGAATATATAGTCAGACAAAATAAGCACGAGAAGTCTTGGGAGAACGATTTACTTTCCTCTTTCTTTTAATGGCTTCCTTTGCATTTCTAGCCTCTGCTGAATGCTGTGTGGTTTTGTTTCCATTCACAGTCACACCATGCTCTGTCATATCTTTGCTGTACACAATAAGGAGTTCCAGGGATCTTCATGCCTGATGGACCTTTTAAACCATCAGCCACTGAGCTGTCTACTGAGTTGTGACTTAGAAATAGATATAGATCTTTGCTTGAAAATGCCAACAGCAGAGCTTGCACAAACGCGAGTGTGAAAACATACCTAGCAGCGCTTTGAAGCATGAGAGAAATCTTCCAGATGTCCTTGGTGAAGGTTTTAGGGCTTTGTTTTATTTTTGAAGACAAGTCAAGTTCCCACAGGCGACAGCTTTCACGAGTAAGTGATGTTATGCTGGCCAGTCACTCCAGTTAGGCTGTCAAGAACTGGGTGAAGTCTCAGTATCTCTTCTGTGAGGGACATGAGGTGCAATTGCTGTCAGTGCCACTGATTTCTGGGAATTAGCAAGTCTCTCCTTAAGATAGTGCTTAGAAGTAGTAGATGAGTCCTGAGGAGTGAGAGAAGGAAGATTTGAGAGTTCTTTGTTTATTTCTGGGTTCTTGTGTTTGGGTTATTTAGTAATACTTGAGAGAGATGGTGCAACAAAAGAGACGGACACTGCTTGGCCTGGTAGGTTATGTGACACAGAACAAATGTGGGTGTAGAGAAAGGAAATGTGAGAGAAGCAGAACGACAGTATATGAGAAAGAACTGGTCTGGGGTGGCATATTGCCAAGCTTTGCATGCATGGATGACAATCTTAAATTCATGTGGAAGGGGAGGTGAAGCCAGCTGAAAGGGAGCTAGGTGTGTGGGCAGAGGTATGAGGGGATGGTGTATTCGTTCTCAGTTCTGCTGCCAAATGGTGGGGCTGTAGAAGAGAATATCGCTGCAGTTGTGGGGTGAAGCTCATGAAGGTCAAAACGTGGGGCTGAAGTGGAGAACAGAGTGCAAAGGCAGATGCATGGAAGGTACATACAGCATGAATCCAACATGCACCCTGAAGAGCCTCTGTGAGCTGGGGAGGGATGTCAAAGCCTTCCTGGGAGTTCTTCAGTGATTTAATCTTCATGAGTGTAGTCACACATGCAAGAAATAGAAAGGCTGGGAGGCAGGTTCCTCTTGGAGCTACTGTTATCTGTGGTTAATGAGATTAAACGTATTGCTAATTTTTGTTTCTACCTTGTTCAGTATTATCACTTCTGTGTTAATTTTAATAGCACTTATTAGCACGAAGACTAGGAAAGGGAACATCAGACTTGGATCTTCTCAGTGTTTCTTTTTTCTGGTCTGTGCCTTCTGCGCTGACCAATCTGTGCCATGCCTTGCTAATCTTGCTGTTGTTGTCCTGCTGCCCCACACAGCTCTACACGTGGGTTTCATGGCGATGAGCACTGAAACGAGCATTAAGCACCCTGAATAACATCTGTGATATTTGCTCTTCCCTCCTCTTCCTGTGGAAAATGTGTGTAAAGTGCAATGGCTGTTACTAGTAGGGTAATTTGGTATGTTGTTAGGGGACTAGGGGGATGGCGTAAAGGAAAACAAAAGTGTAAGTCTATATATATAACAAAAACATAATATCTTTGGGAAGGGGCGGGTGTTAGGGGAGGTTAATGTAATTTTGCACCTGTAACTGTCAATATTGGGAAGTGTGTGAGAGGGTCATATCCTGGTGGACACACATTCCATCCCATTTCATGACCAAGAAAGTGCTGGTATCCGTGACAGTGACTGCACAGGTGAGGAAATACAACTGGCACTTACAAATCAAATGGGAGAGGGTTTTGCCATGGTCCTAGTTCTTGTGGAAATCTGTCTCAGTCTCAGAGTGGCCCCCAGGACAGCTCTGCCTCTTGTGCAGGCACGATACACCGTCATTGTGGGAAATCTCACTAGGGCAGAGTAGCAAACCTGTGGGCCACAGTGTATGGCTCAAAGTTTTGAGTGATCTTTTGAATGCTTTGATTCAAGCCTGTAAAAGTGTTAGACATCTAGAAGGTCATGATTATGGTCTTGCATTTGTTTTAGTGTTCTCTGAGTAGCTCAGGTCAAAGCAGAGGTGAAGTTTGATGGGCTCATCATCTGAGGAGGTGCCATGGCATTTTGTACTGCTGAAACTTTCTTAAACAGCAAAGTTTCAGAGGCAAGCTCTATTACTTTTGATCAGCCAAAGATTGAGTTGTATGAATTACTGAAGCCAAGTCACTTGAATCCTTGTTATCAGAATTTATGAACTCATAGCTGGCAGGAGTGAAGTTTTGGTTGAAGTGTTCTTTCATCTCTTTTTTTTTCTTTCTTTCCTTTTCAAAGACAAACCTCATATTTGGCACTAGAGTGAAACTGTTTATAAAATTAAAAGTGTCATAATTTTCAGCTGGGTTTTTAGATTTCCTTTTCCACAACTCAGAAATTTAGGAAGAGTAAAACTAGTAGTGGATCTACAGATTATTTTAGACACAATCACAATTTATTGTAGGTATTTATGCCATATGAGGTTTTGGAGAATTTGGCTTATGCTGTTAACCTGAGCACACTACAGGCAGAGCAATGTTGGCACATCAGGCTGGATATCCTGCATTTGGGGTGCCACAGCTGCCGGGTGTCCCATGCAGTGTGTGTGCAGGCACTACAGTCAGAATTCTGCTCTGAGGAAGGAAATGATGGGTTTGGTGGGGAAGAGCCTGCCTATCCCTGGACAAAGAGGAGGTTTTACAGCAAAGGATGGAAAGACCTCTAAAACACTTCCCAATTTTGTTTCGTCTCAGATGGCCATAATATACATATTAAGGAATCAAGGAAGAGAAAGGATGTTTTGTAACGCATCCAGGTTTTGACAAGGGCTTTGCAGCAGGTCTTCCTGGGTGTTGAATATTGACTGCAGGTACTGAATGCAGTTGGCCAGTGCTGGCTAAACAGCAGCATTTTGTGGTAGAAGCTGTCATAAGGAGAAAGTGGTAGAGAGACAAGAGCTGATTTCTAGGCCTTCTTGTATAAACAAGCATTTTAGGATGTTCTTGTCTGATAGCAGCATGTTAGTAGCTGTTGGTGATTTCTTTTTCTTTTAAAATACAGTTGCAATATTTTGAATAAAATGGAAGCCATGCATAGCTGGTTTGTAGCCTGTCACAACTGAGTATAGCTGGAATCTTAAGGTGCCAGTAAGAACTGTCTTTCCATCTGCACAGCAGAGCAAGTGCAGTATTAAAATGCAAAGTAATCTTACATTTGTAGCAAAATGCACAGCATGCTTTTTATTTAATTCCATATATACCCCATAGTGTTGAATGTACAGTCACATGCTTTTGGCAGTGCAGTTCAGATTAACGTAATATCAGAGTAGTTATCAAGACAGTAGCTTTTCTTCATCGGCATTTTTTGCTTGGTTTTTTTTTGCCTGCCTTTTATGCTACCTCATGTGTGCAAGGGGATACCTTTGAAACATCTCCTGGCCTGCTGCTTTGCCATTTCAGTTGCATTTGCTGTGTCTCCACTAATATTTATGAACAAAGACAGTTGACCTTTGCAGAGTGAATGGCTAGATGCATGTGTAATTAGAGAATTAATAGTGCTGTGTCTCATTTATTTACCTCAGGTTGTAGAGTCACATTGAGTGCCTGGTGGTGATTTGAATACTGCTACATAAATAAAAAGTCAGAACCACACCAAAGTTATGTTAGAGAGACCTAGCTGATTCACTGCAGGAGAGAGACTTGGAGCAAACGAATATTTATGTGGTGAGCACTCTGGGGATGGAGAAGCAGAAGTGCTGGGGGAGCTGAATACCTAAGCGCATTTGCTGTACGTCCAGTGTGCAAACTCCTACAAAAGAGTACGTCTCCCTGTTCTTTTTCTCTTTGTCCATTCTGCCTTTTCTCCTATTTTCCCCTTAAAATGTATGCTTAAGAAATCTGAAGACTTGTGTGTCAGCAGGAAACTGGTTTCAGAGTGTGACTGACACCACATGCGAGCAGTCCTCTCTGGGCCCTCTTCATTCTCCCTTACGCTGGCAAGGTACCAAAGATCTGCTGTAGCTTTTGCCGTTCCAAAGGATAAACTGAGCAGAGATTGGAAGACTGGAGATGTGGCTGGAGAAGGGTCCCTTAGTGCAGGCAGTAAAACCCTGACGCTCGATAGGTTGAGTGAAAGGATCAGTTACAAGATACCACAGGCAGTACTGTGCAAAATCCCGCTCCTCGACTGTTAGGACTATTATTAACCGGGAGAAGCCCACCCCTGGGACTGACTGTCTACCTGAGCACTGGTGGAGATGTCAGTTAATGCCAGCTGTGCTAGCAGCTTGGACAGCTCTGCAGGAATCGAGATGGCTGCTTCAATGAAGCCTCCAAGCAGATTTCACTTCTAATAGCCTAAGCTGGATTTGAAATAAAAGCAGGAAAGCGAAAGATTCAGTGATGACCCACTACCTGTGCCTAGTCTGGTTTTATCCTATGTCTATAGACTGATGCTTCAGTGCTAAATAGTTTGAGCAGCAATGTGTTCTATTTTTGTATTTTAAGAAAAAATTCGATGCTTTCTGAGAGATTTGCATGTGTGGATTTCCCTGCTTGCTGGGCTGCCGGTGCAAAGAGACATATGCTTCTTGCTGCAGCTTGACTGACTGGCAGCGCTGATGCGTGAAGAAGAGAACCTTGATAATTTGAATTCCTTTAGCATTCCAACACAAAGGATGCCTTTATCCCTTATGAAGAGATCTGGAAACAGATAAAGATTGTTAACATTGAATTAATAGATGTAGTGCAAATCATCAGCATGTAATAAAAGACAAAATTTCCAAAGCTGTAGTGATAGCGCTTTTTTTTTTTTTTTTTTGCCCCCCTCTTCTTTTTGTGGCATAGGGGAAAGAGAAGATGAAAGAAACATTATCCAAGAATCCTTTTGCCATCAGCCTCTCTTGAATAAAGAACGACTGGAAGAGCTACTCTGCAGCAAATGGTGTTAGTTTCTGTGCATCAGCATGAATTTAGATTCCAAAGCTTATTTGTAGGATTCAGCATTTTTGTTACAGCTACACAGAAAGCAGAAAGAAAGCAAAAGAAGTTAGACATCTACCCATTTATGCTTGAGCAGAGACTTTTTTTCCCCAGTTAGAAAAAAAAATAAAGCAATATTTAAGTGCTTACATATTAGTATTATATGCTGAAGACCCTTAGGACTGAAAGGTTTTGCTGGTCCCATTTCTGTTTGAATAATGGGAAGCCTTCCTGTGAGGAAGGTAGCAGCGATTATAAAACTGATTGTCTATTGAAGGAGAGTTCAGATTCTGGAACTGGTGCAAGCAAGTAAAAAGATGATTGTGGTGTCAGATACTGCTTTAATGCGGCACGTGTAGTCAATGAGAACTGAGCCTCTAACAGTTCTAATCCAAGCACTGCAATTAGAAGTTGGAAGAACGGCTGTAGTTTAAAATAAATAAAAATGTTATGTGGGGCTCTTAATCCCCCATGTAGGGAGCAGATAGGAGGTGTGCTAGCAATCTGTGTAATCTGCTAGTGGATATTAACGAGAACGTCACGGAGAAGTCATTGCTCCCTGTCCTCAGCCTGTTTCATACCTGGGCCTGTGGATATCTTCTCTCTCTGTTGTTATAATTTCAGAGTCCAGAGAGTTGCTTGCTGCTCCCTGGAGTCCTTAGAAGGCCATTTCCTCTATCGATCAGATCATTAAGGTATGAGGGTTCCTGCTACCCTTCCTTGCTTACACAACACTGAATCAATGGAAAAACAATTAGAAGATACTGTGTCACTTTTTAGTCTCTGTTTTCGGTTGGTTGGTGTTTTTTTTTTCCTATCAAATTCTGCACAGGGAGGAATTTCACAGAGCTGGCCTTCCAAGCTGCAGTTCAGAATTTGTTTTGCTGGTGTTCGCTAACCTGAGCTAGGCCATTACCGCAGAACTGAAGAGTTCCGGCCTCTCTCCTCTGCTCAGGCGCTGACGTACCAGGGCATGCTGGAGTGTCCCCTGGCATCTGCCCCGCTGTTCCTCAGAAGCGGGCTGACCAGACCCCGTGGCACAGCGCTCTTCCCTCTCCAGCATGGTCAGATGCCAGGAAGAGTTACGTGAATCCCAAGGGGGTAGAGCCCTGGAGCTCTTGTATTTTCTTGCCTTCCATCAGGTTTTGGTGATCTCCCTGTGAGTAACTGTTAATACTTGTGTCATCTCCTTTCAGGCAGTGGTTCAGCAATGCTGGGCTCCAGCAAAAACACAGTTTCCTGCTGGGTGGCTCCTGGTTTGAACTGTGTTGCCTGACCACGCGCATGGGCATCCCCTCGCTGTTATGTAAAGGCGGCTGTGCGTCGTGCATTGGATCGCAAAACTGGGAGATGGGGCGTGTGTCTTGAGTTTGTCTTGTTTTGCATTTAGGTCGGTTCATGATCCTGCCCACAGCCCATCCTGACAAGCTGTGACTCAGCTGAACTGTGGGGGAATTCTAGAGGGATGACTGGGGACTCCTTGAGCTGAGACTGTTTGACAAAGCTGCTCTTCCCTCAAACCAGCACCAACTTACCTGAAACTCTGGATTTGTTCACAGCTACCTCTGTACTTTTGTAGAATGTCAGGGGCTCCTGGCTGTAGTCTTAGCACAGCTATTGCAGCAATAGAAGCAGAGTCTCCCTTCAGACTCCGGAGGATGGCAAAATGTCCATTTATGGTTTTTGCAGGTTTGTTAAATATAGCCATAGGGCTAGAATTTCAGTCTGTATTTCTAAATCATCACCTAAATTTTGTAGAATTTGGTGGTTTCAGCTCTGCCTGGCTTTCATTTTACACGTGTCTGCATCTCTAAGATGTCTTAGAAAATATCGTTAGGGCTTCCAGTTCTAGACATAAGGAAAAGATATAATTTATTTTTAAAGCTAAGAAGGAGAAATCCAAAGGTTAACAGTTGGTTGATATATCAGATGTTGCTTGGTACATGTATCTGCTCTTTATTTTTGCATTTCCTTTTCTCTGCTTCTCCAGGTGTCATCTTGACATGAGTGTATTCAAGCTTGGCACTTAGGAGTACAAGAAACTTGCTTGTAGGGGTAGAGAAAAGAAACTGCAGCATCCTTGTGTGTATCAAAATGACTTGTAAAAGCTCTTTAGAGAGTGAGAATTCAATTCTGTGAAACAGTTTTCATAAGCACTTGGTACAAACATGAAAAACAACATCTCTGCACATGGTGCAAGCACAAGATACACAGATTATAGTGCAGTTAATGTTAGTAAAGATAATGGTTACATTTAATTAATAGCACAGGGTAAGTGAGAAGGTTTTTGAAGTGTCCTGCTCAGAAGTGGCATTAATCCAGTAATATCCAAGCAGTAAACCCTGTAATGCTTTTCTAAATGGCCTGGTTAGTCCTGAGGTTGTTTGGGCTTTATTGTTGCACACGTAATTTAATGAACTTTTAAAGAGACCTCTAGGCAACAGCCCAAACTCAGAAGGGCAGAGGGGAAAATGCTGATAGACAGTTCTACTGAGCTAGAACACAGTGGCTGTGAAGGAAAAGCTGCTGAATGGGTTGATGGCTGAAAGAAGCAAAGCAACTGCATTTGGACTCGCTAATGGACTTTTTGTCCAAATTGGAGCCATCTCTTTCTCTAGGAAGTAATTTGTGTTGGAAATCAGGCCATAGCCAGGCTGGAGCAGGAAGGAAGAGGCGGATAGTTAGTGATCTCAAAAGGGTGTGCTCTGGGTGCAGAATGACAGCTGTGGAAGAAGTAGGTTGGCTGCGAGGGCATTGAACTTGGCAAGAAAGCTTCTTCAGCTCATTGCACTGCTGAAAATCTGGTGTCATGCTGGAGCCTTTGGAGCAGAGCTCGGGGAGCCTGGAGGGTGGTCACAGTGGTGAGGCTCTCTGCCTGTTCATCTTAGGAGCCAGCAGACCCTCGAGGCCACTTGTCCCCTCCTGCAACCTCGCTATGCTTCACAAAAATACAAAAATGTGCACTCAGCAGAGGAGTACTTTTCCTGTTCCCAGCCTGGAAACGGAGACAAACCTCTTACCTTCCATCCTGTGGTTCCCCAGTGTTTCGTAACGCGTTACAGGCCTTTCCTGCCATGTTACCGTGTCTGCTTTGCCGAGAGGGACGTTGAAGCAGCAAAAAAGTGTAAGCTTTTTTTTTTTTTCCCCACTGATGCGGATTGTCTGTACTGAAGAGAGCAGAATTTGCGACTTCCTTCCAGTGACCTTTAAATCATGTGTTTCTCTATACTGAGGGATGCCTGTGACACCATTTGTGCCCTAGCTTGGCAATTGGACAGAAAAGCAATCTCATTTTCCTGAGCTGATTCATGGGTCCCCAATGACAGGTTACGTGTTAATACTTGTTTTCAGCAATTATCATGCAGTTGTGTTTCAGCCAGGACCTGATAGTAAACGTGAGTGAGAAGAGCTTCAGACTGAGGCTAAGAGTGCAGCAATGGTTCTTCTTGTTTGCCTGTTTGAAAACAATTCCCCCGCTGTTGCTGTCGTCCTTTTCTAAGGCAAATAAATCGGAGGTGATTGCTCTTTGCTTGTGTTTTATTCTGTTTCAGTGCATTTAACAGTGCTTTATATAGCCTCAATTTTGTTGCTGCTCCATCATTACAATGATTATTACTATAGGGCATAAAGCATCCAATTCAGATCACAGCCATATTGTGTAGGAACCGTATAAATGTGCAGTAAAGAGAGTTTGTCACAAACTGTGAGTGGTGTCTGGAGAGACAAGGCAGAGAAGAAAAGGTGTGATTCAGCACTGTGCCCTTGTTGCGCAAAAGCTCAGTGGCAGAGCCTGACACAGAGCAGCCCTTCAAATGGGAAGGCAGACAGCTCTTGTCTATGAGGCTGCAGGATCAGGAAAGATGAGCTCTTGCCTCCCTTCTAGAGATTAGCACCTTTTAAAATAAACTAGCCTTGCATGTGACAAAGAAGGTCAAGCATCTAGATAGTCAGAGGTGCCTTTCTGACCCTGATGGGGTCAGAAATAAGAAGCATATTAGGGTCGTTGTGAAAGTCCTCATTGTTTTAAATGTTACTGAACTTTAGAGATTTTGCACTGAGAAGTCTCTTCTCCCAGCAGCTGAGGGTCAGGTGTGGGAGAGTTATTGTCCTTAGCACAGCGATTGTCCTCTGCCTGCAAGTACTGCAAACAAGTTGGAACAAAATGACTGTTTCCCATCCAGAGGTAGGTGAGATAGGTCTGTCTCCATTTCAGATTCAAAAATCTCTCCTCACTGTGTTCATCCAATTCCAAGGTACCCGTTGTTTCTGTATTCCTCAATCTAGGAAGCTGGACAGCCTAGAGATGGCGAAAGTCTTGTAATGGATTGGCATCCTTTGGCTGAAGAAAGTGCTGAGAGTAGCCTTTGCCATTGTCTTTGAGCTTGAATGCGTGTAGGTACCGATATAAAGGAGAATGATGCTTCCTCACTGGCATTGCTCTGTCCTGTTTCTTTACAGCTCCTGTACGACAACCCAAAAGCCCGTCAGGAAGTAGAGTACCACTGGCGAGCATCAGGGTGCCCCCACATTGTCCATGTCCTGGATGTTTATGAGAATATACATCACGGAAAGAGATGCCTCCTCATCGTCATGGAATGGTATGGATGAGCAGCAGCCCCCTACCAGGCCTTGCTCTTTTAGGGGGTGCGGAATGGGAGAATGTGTTGGCTTAGATGGGAGTTAGGTGAGCTTTCTCAGCAGCACCGCTTTGGTTTGCACAGCAAACCTTTAGTTGTCCGTATGGAATGGGTAGGGAAATGCATAGCTGCTCCAGCCATCTTATATGATGGGAGAATGAGGAACCTTAACCAGAAAATAAATCTTCCTTGTATTCCATGGCAGTTGTCCTCATTAAAGCATTGACTAATTAATAGTCTTGAAAGATATGTCACTTACAAATAAGATGCACTTTGTGATTGGCTTCCAGCTTCAGATGTAAATCCAGTGATCTGACATGATCCTTTTTGCTACTACTTTGACTCTAACTTTTCCTATTCTCTCCTTGATCTGTAAAACCACAGTTATTGTCGTCTTTGCTGGGAACAAGTTGATAATCCTTTTCAGTATCCTGGCTTCCTTCCTTTTCCTCCATCTCAACCCTTACATAAAACCCGATTGCTGTCAGCCTCCCAGCGCCGGCGTATCTGACTTCCCAGCTATGTGTGTCATGTTCCTTGTGACAGGGCACATTAAACTGGGAGCATCAAAACTCCTCGGTCTTGTTTTGTTTTCTGTTTATTCCATATCAGAACAGCTTTGTGCATTGATTCAAATTAGTGTGATGTTTAGGAAGCATTGGCATAGGAGGCAGCCTGTAATCTCTTCTAATCTGCTCCTGCCATGCTTCTGTGTGATTATATGGATGCACAGTCAGGTGTTAATTTGATCTTGTCTGCTCATGTAAGGTGGGATTTTGTGTTCTTTGTTTCAGCATGGAGGGAGGAGAGCTTTTCAGCAGGATCCAGGAGAGAGGAGATCAAGCTTTCACTGAGAGAGGTGAAATCACATTTAATTTTAAAATTTTGTGAAAGATTGTTGCTCCCTTTCTTTGTCCCTGTGCTTAGTTCCCTTCCAGGAATTTTTCTTTGATTTGTTTTTTGTTTGCAATTTAAAGTTTCGTTTTCATCTTGTATGCGACTCTGTATTACACAGCTACTTTTTAAAAGTTCTTGCAAATCAGGAATTACAGAATTGGCCGAGTTCAGGGACAATGCAAAAAAGGTTGAGAGGAAAATTCTTCATACAAATCTGATCAGCTGCTTATTTCTGAACCACCGCAGCCTCTGTTACTCTACTCCCTGGTGTCCTGCCAGGCCACCTATAACACGATCAACACAGACCCGACTGTGATTTCTCTTCTGGCCGCCCCTCAAGCAGCATCCCCGCACCCTGCTGTACTGTGAGATGATGAGTATAATGGACAAATCACGTTTGATGAAACATCTCTTATTCAAGGGTTTAGAGTGCTACTTGAAAGGAAGTGTTATTAGCCCCACTGCAAACAAGGCTGCTCGTCTCCAACAGGGATATGTGCAGGTTTAAAGACCTGCTGTGAGTCAGTGGCAGAACTTGCAATAGAGTGGCCTTGCTATTGTTACTGTGTTTGCTGGTTTATTATCTACAGAGTGCCACAGGTGTGCTTGACTGTGGTTCTTCATGCACCTTGACAACAGACAAGGACTTGGGAGTAAAAATGTTGGTGTTTGTAGCAAGCATTGTGACAAAATGATTAGAAGAATCAAAATTTACACCTGAGCCTGTAAATGACTGTGACTGGTTTGCAAGTCTGGTATAGAGGCGAGGCTTTTTTTGATCCTGTGTTTCCTAGCCTGGGATGAGTCCTTTAAATGGTAGGAGAGACTTGTGTAGGGAAAACAAGCATTTTCAGGAATATTTGTTCTCTAAAATACAGGATTTCAGGGGAAAGAGTAGTCATTAGTGACACCACTCTGCTAAAAATGTGGTTTTTTCTACATTAAATACCACTGTATAGCATTCTGAATACTTGCTCAGAAATCATCTGGGAGTGTTAAACAAAAAACCACCTTCTTTCTTTCCTGAGATAACTGAGCCCTGTTCCACTGGGTTCCCCAGGTTCACTGGCTGTTTGGGTATCAGCCACGACTTCCCATTAGGTGCCAGGGCTTTTAGCCTGGACCAGGAAGGAGGAGGCTGGGCAAGGTTTTCCCCCAAGATGAGTGTTTCTACCTTTTCATTGTTCTTGCCTGAGATTGTCGTTTCAGTCTCAAGCCATGTGAAAAAGGATTCCAGGTTACAGTACAAGAATTTCTACTTTCTCTCTCACTACTGCAGCTGAGGTTTCTACCTATGCAGAAGTTGTGGGCTGAAGTTGTGAATTGTTTCCCTGTCAAGGGGTTGAAGTTGTGACTTGTTTCCCTGTCAATGGCGATGTCATGTAATGCTCACTCAGTAGAGGGAAGTGTCACTCCTCCCTGCTCTCAAACCCTTGTGTAACTGAGCTCTTCCAGACTCCAGAGTACTGCTGTTGCAAGGCAGCGCACCAACCACTAGAATTTCCCACTGGGGTTATGTTAAATTTTAGAAACATCTTATTTCAAAGGTGGCAGTTAGGACTTTGCCGAATAGAACTGTTGATTTTGTTTCTCCTGAGGAAAAACTTCTAATGACAGTGAGGAATGAAAATGTGACCTATCCTAAAACTATTGTTACGTTGCTCTATTTTTAGAAAACCTGTTAGATCTTCCTATTGCCTCTGAACTAGAAGCTGAAAGTTAAATTTCTGTCTTGGACCACCAAAGACATGTCCTGGACAATCAGGAATATGTCCTGGTTGGGGCTCCTTTCTCCACAGTGTTGTCCGTTGCTTGCGTACCTACCCAGCTCTTGCTGCTTTTCTGGTGAGCAAAATAAAGCATACATTTCCAGGCTCATCAAAAGCAGGACTCTCAGCCGTTGGGTTGCATGCCTGCTCAGGAGGAGGGCTGAGCAGCCAGGGAACTTGGGGGTATGGTTGCCTGCAAAACCAAAACACAGCTGTTAGGGCTAATTTTAGGTTTTCTAGTCTTGACGCTAGCCCTGTATTCCAGCAAGCTGTAAGTCATAAGCATTCTCAAGCATGTCCCTGAGTTACAGTGGGAATGGTAATGTGACCTTTCTCTAAAATTGTCTTTATAGAGGCCTCTGAAATCATGAGAGACATTGGAACAGCCATCCAGTATCTGCATTCAATGAACATCGCCCATAGAGATGTCAAGGTGAGTCCTGAAGGTGTGTGGGAAGGGAGAAAAGAGTGTAAGGCAGAAAAATAAATGGGTGATGGTGGCTTAAATAGAACTATGAGTACAATCAGATGGTCAAAGTGTTCCTATTCCTCTGCAACCTCACCAGCATCTCTTGTGTCTTGACTTTTTAATAATTGTCATTCTGAC
>JAVSBS010020385.1:7546-20262 GCA_033124195.1 Coracias cyanogaster | reverse complement strand
ACCTACCAATAGTATATGTAAATATTGGGGAAAATGGGAAGATCTTAGTTACTACCACATGGAACAGTGTGTTTTATTAGCTAGAGTTTGTACCCGGATCTTGTTGTAGAGATTTGACAGGGTTTGTAGTACTGTATTTGGGTTTCATTCTGTAAAATGCCCAGCATGAGCCAGGATGAGGTAGCTGCACCAGGGCGTTCCTAGCGCAGCGATGTGGCAGCGTGAGGGAATGTGCTGGAGAGCAGCTCCCAGGACAATGGGCTGAGGCATCTCACTGATTCCACGGGTCTGAGCTTGTGAGTTTTCTGCAGGTGCTTCTCCATGTTTAGCTGGAGGGAGAACTGCCATTGCTTGGTGTCGCTGAGCGGTACCTTTGAGGGCCTTTTAGGTAGGAAGACTTAACAGTTGTAGGAGAATAACTTAACAGTTCAGAGACTAAAAATCTATTTGCTTTTGTGGACCCATGTGCCGTTGTCTACCAGTAACACGGAAACTGAGCTTAGTCCCAAACCCCCCATACACACACTCGGTGAACTAACATAGACGTGGTTCAAATGCCCTGATATAACCTAGATCCTGTTTTCTTTCAAGCCCTCTGTGCCACTGCTGGTTCAGGAGAGCCTTTATGGAGTGTGGAGCAAGAGTGGCATCAACTCGGGTTTCAGGAGACAAAGGAGGGAGGGAGAGGGAAGAGGAAGGACTGTGTCTGTCTCAATTCTGATGGAGTTACATCAGTTGCTCAGAGATTTTGGCTGATGACTTCTCTCGTCTTCCACCTCAGCTGCCTGAGTGCGGTCCAGGGGCTGTCAGACTGGCTAGTGCTGATCAGACCAGACAGTCCTAGTAAGTGCAGTGAGCTAGAGAGAGGTTCAAGAAGGCAGACTTGAGACCCATTGGACCTGATGAGTGTGCTGCAACTTGCTCTCCTAAATACCATGTTAGGAAGGATGTTGATCCTTAGTCTGAGCAAAAGTGCTATGTGTTGGGAGGTAACTTTCTGCATGTTATGGTGGGGATGTGAGAGAAGACCACCCAGGTGCTGGTGGTGATCCAGGCTAGTGGGAATAGTTTGACCTTTCAGCCTCATTAGAGATATCTCTTCATTGTCCAGTTTATCCTTTCTCTTGGTGGTCTTTCAGCCTGAGAACTTGCTGTACACGTCGAAAGAGAAGGATACTGTACTCAAACTCACAGACTTCGGCTTTGCCAAAGAAACCACTCTACAAAATGCACTGCAGACCCCCTGTTACACTCCGTATTATGTGGGTAAGTTACCCAAGATGCACTACTTTTGTGTTTCAGTCTGTCATCCCTCTTCTTATAGTGGGTCTGTGGACTGTAGGAATGGATGGGAAATCTTCTACTGAGGATGTAATGCAAAGAGGTAGCCTGCAGAATTTAAACTGGAATCCAACCCAAACCTAGTCTGATTCCAGTACAGTTCAGCGCTCTTGCTTTCTTCCTTGGTTGCAGAGGGAACAGCCTTAATAGGAGACACAAATGAGCATCAAGGAGAGAGAATATGTTTCTTCTGATTACTCTTGAAGTAATCCTGATGTTCCCTCTGAATAATGCAGTAAAAGCCATCATTTGATCTCAGCTTCGTGATTATTTGGGTGTTCCCTTGCAGAACTTCCCGTAGCTTAACTAATGGACTGAAAGAGAACAGGCAGAGTATTGCCTCAAGTGTAAAGCTTCTTAAAGCTGACAAGTGGAGGAATTAGTAATAAAAGATCAATGTGACTTAATCACAGCTGAATTTTTCCCTGCTTTTTGTCCAAAGACAGAGCCCTGTGTAATGAATTCCACAATAGACTGTTCTTTATGCACTCACTTTAGAGTATGCCCCTTTGGTCTTTGAGTTAATAGTCATTCACCATATGGTATGACTGAGGCAGTCTGTGCCTGGAGTTTCTTTGGAGGAAAATGGACATAATTTTTTGAAAGAATTAGTTCTCTTCTATGATACTAGTTTTTATAGGTTTTTTGTGTTGAAAAATACTATTATTCATTGTTAGCAGATAATTACAATAGCAATATTCTTTTCTGAGGCTTTCTTCTATATTTTTGTAAGCTGAGATTAGTGATAAAATATTAAGGAATTTACACATGTATGTTTTTATGAGTTTATGTCTGTACAAACAAGCTGACATTTCCCTTTTCAAAACCTTTTTGTAAAACAGCATGATTGCTCGTATGTTTAGAGAATCATTTTCTGTACAAAATCAAGCTCCCTGGCAGTTGTTCTGCCCTAGGGGTGAAAAAAGAATCCCCTCTAAATGTATCTTTCAATAATTTTGTTACTTAGTGAAAAAATATAACACTCTGGAGGCCAAGGAAAAATACAGTGCTCTGTAGTTGCTGGAGCTAAACACACCCCACCTAGGCGTCGTTCATCATTTTATCACAGCTCAAATAAGCCCTTTCTGTTCTCATTTCTGGAACATATGCTCCTGCCTCTTTCAGTGCAGTGTCTCCCTGTACACATTTAGCTATCGCTCCTTCTGCTTTTCTGTAATCTTAGTACTCTCTTGAGCAGAGAGACACTAAGGTGAAGAGTAGGGCATTTTGCCAGCCTCATTCCTCCTTTTTAAAGCTACATTAGATGTGTTCAGGAAGTTTCAATAGAAAATAGTATCCAGTTCTTGCAGTGAGTTGCTTTCTTTTGTTGTTGTTTTTAATGCCTCCAGTTATTTGTTGTTGAAGTGTGCTGCTACTCATAAGGTGGTGGAGATGAAAGGAAATATCTGGTAGTCTTGTTAATTTGTTATTTTAATCTTCTTCAGCCCCAGAAGTCCTTGGCCCTGAGAAGTACGACAAATCATGTGACATGTGGTCATTGGGTGTCATCACATACATCCTGTAAGTATTTGGAAAGAGGCTTGATGAACAGAAAAAGGACACATCTTATTACATCTGCACTTGCAAGTGATTAGTCGCTAGGATCAGGCATCCTGCAGCAGAATATGAGCTTGCATGGGACTTCTTAAGAGGTGAAAGCACTTTCCTAGTTATAAGAGTTCTTTTGTCTTGCAGCCTGTGTGGGTTCCCTCCATTCTACTCAAACACTGGTCAAGCCATTTCTCCAGGGATGAAGAGAAGAATTCGGATGGGGCAGTATGGGTTTCCCAATCCAGAGTGGGCTGAAGTATCGGAGGAAGGTAACAATGCTTGTGGTACTGGTGGGTGTGCATGGTGCTGTGCAGTGGTGGAGTGCTTACAAAAGGCTATTTCAAAAATCCTGTCTTAGCTTTTCTTTCCTTTTCTCTTAGAATTCACACTATTTTTTTTGTAAGGTGATCCAGAGAATGACTGGGAACTCAGATAACTAGCCAGCAAGCTAAGTGGTACAGAAAGTAAATGACTACTGAAAACTTCCAAATTCCAAGTAGTGCTAGTGAATGCCGAGATTAAACCCTCTGGAAACAAAAGTCTTTAATCCTGAGAAAGGCGGCTGCCAGGACAGCTGCAGTGCAAGCCCAGTTGGAAGAAAGGCAAACTGTCTTAAGAACTCATTCAGTCTTTGCCCTCGGTGATACAGCCAGCAAGGATGGCAAGTTTTCATGCTAGCTTTTTGTGATGTGGGAACTTGCCAGCCACCACTTAAATCGAGGTCAACAATTTCTTTTGTGTAAGTCATTGACCAAAAGCTGCTGCTGTTCAGTTGTGACCTGGATGGGCTCAAACCAGTGTCCTGAAAGTGGATGATTCGATTACCTCTTATTCCATTGTAGAAGCTGCAAGTCTCACGTGTCTGTCATGTTAGAAAGGTCAGCAACCTCTAGGCACATCTTCTTTTTCTAACAAGCCCTTTACATTGCTGTTGCTAGCATCCTGTTACTGTCTGCTGCATAGCAATAACAAATTATCGCTGGATAATACTGTGATCTGTGGCATTCTAGCCCCTCGCTGGATGTTGTGGCTGCACGTGCAGCATAGACTACTGAACATGAATAAGGAAGGTGTTTTACTCATGGGTTTCTGGCTTAGTCTTTTACAGCAGTTATTAAAATGCTACGGGAGCTTGGTGAGACAACGTGCCCTTGGAAAACTTGTAGGGTTTCTGTATGCTTGCCTGAATGAAGATAGATGCCCTCTACCTTTGAACCTGTGAAGATCAGCTAGTTTGTATGTATTCTTTTAGGCACCTTCAGCAGACCACTTCTTTTTGCCCTCCTTTGTACTGTTCTTGTCATGGTTTTCTTTATGTAATCATTCCATCATTGTGTCATTTAGGTAGGCTTCCTGTAAATTCCCCTCCAGCTTCCTATAATCGTCTTAATGGGCTCTGTTTGTGGTCCTCTCCCCTTGTACATTTTAGACTCCAGGTAATTTCTACTGTAAAACTCCTACTAAAGTCTCAACTTGTACCTCTGTCAGCTTCTTAGGAGCATTCAGTCATGTTGCATTTGATGTTTCTAAAAGAGAACTCTTATTCAGAAGTTTTTCTAGGTTCTCCCAAGGAAGTTATGTGTAAGTCTTTCTAAATAACATCCCTTGGATGCAGCGTTCCCAGTCTGCCTGCATTAATAAAACTCTTGTCTAGACTCTGATCGTCTCATATCTCAGTTACTTAGTACTCTGGCTTTGGCAGATGCCATGTTCACAGCAAGTTGCTGCAAAGTGTGTTTGTGCAATCCATTTCTTTGACTTTGTCTTCTTAGTGGCCTTTCAATTGTCAAGGAAAAGGTAATTGTTGTGGGTTTTTTTTCCACAGCTTGTGCTAGTTTTTGTCTTCTGACATTTCTTAAAACATCAGCTTATGCATTCATTCAGCCCATCACGGCAAGCTTGTCACCTTCTTTCAGATAGGCAGCTTGGCAGCTTTCTCTTCCTTTGTTTCTCTTTTTCTCAAGTTCTTGCTCTCAAAACAGTTGGTTAGGTGATGCAGATAGCACAGCTGGAATCCCCAAGCCTTTGTCTTTCTTTTTCACCTCTTGCACTTCGGATGTTTTCATGTTCTGCCTCTTTAAACATAGTAGCCTACCTGCTGTACATGGCTTCTTAGCACGGTAACAGGGAGGTGTTTTGCAAAGTTGCCTTTCTTCATTCAGCAGGTCTTTGTGTTCTCAAGGTTATTCGGGAATGCAGTAGTAGACTACAACATGCCACGTTCATCTTGTTTTTCAGCCAAGCAACTGATTCGCCATTTACTGAAGACTGACCCAACAGAGAGGATGACAATTTCTCAATTTATGAATCACCCTTGGATTAATGTGAGTTTTATATCTCTTTACAAAATTGTTACATGCAGAACTTAACACGTAGCTCCACATAGCACAGCAAGAGAGGGATGATGATTACTGTAAAAAACTTAATTAACCTACTGTGCCCTCCACAGAGGGTCATCTGCCTGTAGAACCACAATTCTTCTTGGTGTTACCAGAGGACACAGAGAGAGAGACACCCACAATAGCATCCTTGGAGGCAAAAGCCAAATGTATCTATATCTTCTGTGAGCAGGCAGTCACTGCTGACTCTCCAGCATATGCATGTGTTACTCTCCTTAACGATATAAAAATAAACTGTACATACTTACTTCATCAGCACAGGGTTTCAGGAGAGCTGTTGTTAGTGGTTTCAGGCACCGTTGTGCATAGCTGTGTCAGTGTGAACACAGTCCTGTGCTTAGTGGGGATTCTCATCCTTGGCAGAGTTGGGAAATGCGTGGGGAGGGGAGCAAGGGTCTCACTTAGTGCCCTGTGAGAGATTGCCAGATAGGGTGGTACACAGAGCTATTCGTGGTCCCAGTTCAGGTTTTGTTCTAGGACTTGGTTAAATCTACTTTTCCTTAAATATATTTTGGGGGGAAAAAAGAAAAGAAAAAAACGAACGCTGTAATAATGTGATATTAATTATTTCAGACAAGAGACAAAAACCCCAGGAGTTACCAGGCTGAGTTTCAGGATATCATCCCTGCTCTGTAGATGTCACTCGGAATAATAGATTATACTTCTCACATTTGTGCTTAAAATGACACCAGTCTTGTTCTTGCTGCCCAAATAAACATTGGCCAGGAACAGAATCGCTTGTACTACAGAAGGCCCTTTTCTCCCATAGTGCTTTCTCTGTCTGTGCTGATCCTCAGAAGAAGGGGCAGAAACAGGCATGACTAAGAATCAGCATTTCTCTAATGCCTGTTTGAAGATCTGAAAGCCCTTAGAATCATACAATGTATCTGTATAACATCCTGATGAAGTAGATGTCTACATTGAGAGTTGTGAAAGCGAGAAATTAAGGTTACAAAGACTCTGTAGAACTAGAACAGAATCTAGACAATGTTTCTAAGTCTTTTTTTTAACCAAATAAAAATGTAATCGCAGTTCAGAATAAATACCTCCAGCTTTAAGTGTTTGAAGACCCAAGAAGGAGGTGTTTCAGAAGTCAGCAGGCGACAAATCTCACAGAATGAGTCCCTAATAGCTAAGGAAGCTACCACCTACAGCGACACATGTTACTTGAAATATGCATATAACCAATTAATAAGGAGGAGATTAGAGACAAGGTCTATAGACTCTGCTGCACCAAAGAACCGTGCTAGAATTCCGTTCCTGGAAGAATGCTCTAGGAGCTGCAGGTTGGCATTTTTTTCTACTGAACCTATTGTTCCATGAGGCAGAGGGAGGGAGAGGGAAAGACCAATGTAGTGAATGACTGTGTTCTTCCTTTTCCTGAATCCCTAAGTGGGAGCATGTATGGGGAGATGCCTTGCACAAGCAGCAGAGGAAGGTCCTTGTCTCTCCTCTTTCTTTCTTTCTTTTTTTTTTTTTTTTCCAGTTAGATGGCTGTCAGAAGTATTATTGTAGACTATGCAAAAATTGTCAGTTTAGGTGGAGCACGTAATCCTCTAGTTAGATGGTAAATAAGGTTGTTGGTTTGTTTGTTGTCTGTTTTTCTAACAAGTAACAGCTTACAGCAGGTAGGAGAGCACCTTCAACACCTGCTCAGGGACACCACTAAAGCCACTCTGCTGGTTTTTCATTTCTTGTCCCATCTGTACTTGATAAAACTATACCCTGGCCAGCTGCAGTCCTTTTCCAGGGGATACAGGAGTCATGATTTCTGCTTCCCATGTCTGTAGCTGCTGCAGGGCTGCTCTTAGCTCAGTCGAGTATAAGCACTGCTTCCAGGGTAATGCTTATTTTACAGTGACGTGTGCAGGGATCTCCTTAGACTTCCTGACATGCAGCTGTGGCTGGTGTAGGATGCTGGAGTAGTAGACAGCATGTTTGGGTAGAAAGCATAAGGAGGATAGAATATCCAAATGAAGTTACAGTTTGGGTTATGGACTGGCAAGAAATACGATGGTTCTTGTTGGATTTAGCTAGGGAGCTGTGCTTTGTGTTTTAGGAACTGTACTTCATTCTAATTTAAGGTATCTGCTGATCGTTCATGGCAGGTGAGCATAGATCTCAGTTTTATGTGGAAGAGCATCTTAGGCAATGCACTGAACTGTGCCTTACTCTGAATAATAGTATAACTTCCTCCTTTGGGCACACTTCATCTGATGAACTGGTAATCTCAGATAATGTATATGTATTAGAAAATTTACCCTATAACAAATCCTAGAAGCTAAAGGTCAAATTAACCACTTTAAAACATTGACCAATTAATAGTGAAATGATAGTTAATCTAAAATGTACCTAAAAATTTATCTGACACAGGGTTACTGGTTGCACTGGAAGAGAGCAAAGTGAAAGAATCTCAGAACTGATTCCTCTCTCCTTTTTTATTTTTTTTCTTTAAAGATACTGTCATGTGGGGACTATAGTCCTTTTCTGCCTCACACATGAATTCATTTGTAGAGTGATTGGAAGCATGAATAATGAAGGCTGCTGAAGGACATAAGATAAAGTTTTATGCCTTCCGTACACCTGGAAGAGCAAGCAGTCACTTCCCAAATGTGATTTTGCAGAACTCTTCTTTTGGTATTTTTCCCTTTTCTCAGAGATCAATGGCAGTGCCACCAACTCCACTTCATACTGCACGGGTCCTGCAAGAGGATAAAGACCACTGGGATGAAGTTAAAGTGAGTCAATCATAGTTCAGATTTCTTGAAGTCAAGTCTGGTAAGAGATGAGATGGGCTGCTTTCTCTGCATGTGCTTATTTCCTTGGAGATTATGGCTATTTTAAATACAACCATGTTAAACAAGGGAAGCATAAATAGTTTTGGTTGGAACAGTAGTTTATATGATAACTGTTTACAAAAAAAAAAAGCTATTTGAGCTTCATCTGACAGCCTTGCAGTTGTGCCAAATAACAACAAAGAAGAGTCCTTATGGTCAAAGGTATTAATGATGCTGCCTGCCGATCCGCTGTGTGTAACCACCGTGGAGAAGGGACAGTGTGGAGGGGGTGTGAAGTTCATTAGAGTAAAGCATATGATGAAAATGTAAGGGGACAGGGTGGGAGGGTTGAGCTGTGTTCTGGTTTTCTATTCTGCTCTTGTGTGGTAAAACAGCGTTAAATAACCTCAGCCTTGTCTTGTTATGACATTGGAGAGGGGGGAGGAAAAAAAAAATGTATCTGTCTTTCCCTTAATCTAACCAGGTGCCTCACCTGCTGCTTGTGCTGATGACAGTTGAATGCTTCCTGCAAAGTGAAACTATAGGGCAGACTAAAAGTTGTTTGCAAGCCTTAACTCTTTCCTGCTGGCCTTTATCAGGTTGGCATGCTTTTACAATTAATTCTGAATTTTCTGTGCTTACAATGCTTGCCATTTTGATAATTGCAGCATTCTTGTAGCGTACTTTGCTGATGACCGATTTTAGTTAAATTACTGATGTATGTTCTCAGCAGTTGAGCTGCGTAATGGTAACATTTCATAGGACCTAAGCAACGTTTGCCTCCCGAGTCAAAGACATCAAACAGATATTTTCACTTAGCCTTCTTCCTTTTTGTGTTTCTGAGAACTTCTTATGCTTGTGCTTTGTCTAGGTCCCTGAGGTGTTCCCTTGGGCCACAGACATTCCCATAATATTTGTTTTTCCTTTCCTGAACTAAATACCTAGACATTTGTTAAGCAGATTTTTGTTCACAACCTTATTAAAAAGCTTAGAATTTCCCTGCACTTACAGTCATTCAGTCTAAGGAGGTGTGTGAATTTGAAGCATGTACTTCTCAACAACGTTGTGTGGACTTGTTGTTGGAGTTGCTGCTAACCCAGCTTGGTACTAGAGCAGGGAAGGCGCCGTGCTCAGCCTGACTTAAGAAGCCCAGGCGCCGTAGCTGGTGAAGGCCCAGAGCCGGTCAGTAAGAAATGCTGGGCATGGGGACATGGTGGAATTTAGGCTAACGGAGTGTGGTCCCGCGTCTTCACATATGAAACGCTGTGTGAATAGTTCCTCCTGAATGAGTCCATGGGTAGAACGAAGCCTTTAGTCATAGTCCAGCGCAGCAGAAAGGGCTCAGCTGGTCCTGGCTGTAGTGTAACAGAGGGCTCCTTTCTGTCCGTTTGTCTCCTGGCTGTAGTGTGGGTGGCTGTGTGCTTTCTGCCTCAGGGTTTGCAATAAATCGCTTCCTTGGTTTCAGGAGGAGATGACCAGCGCTTTGGCTACCATGAGGGTGGACTATGATCAGGTGAAAATCAAAGACTTGAAAACGTCCAACAACCGCCTCCTGAACAAGCGCCGTAAGAAGCAGAAGCAGGCAGGCACCTCTTCTGCAGCCCCCGGCTGCAATAACCAATGAGAAGAGAAGCCAAGGACCTGTGGGTGGAGGGTAAAAGTTAAAAGGAACCATTCAAAATCAGTATGATCAACTCAGTCCGTACCACAAAGGCAATGAGACCGTGAAGAAACTATCCTGCAAAGAGGGAGCAGTTTGAAAGCTTGCATTTTGATAACTTGAATCAGGGCTTTGCTGTTAAAGGCTAATGCATACAACGTGGTTCTGATGTGTCTTGCTAGGGAAGGTGCAGTAGCACCAGAAATGTCACGGGGTTTTGTCTTGGCTTTGAATGCATTGGATGAGAGGAGAGAACAGGAGGCAGTCTGAGCATACTAATGTGCTGAGGCTTAACAGCCATCTACAAGAGTAACTTCTGCTACCGTTTTAAACTTGGGAGTAGGAAAAATGCCGAGTGTTCTGCCAGGAGTGTTTTGGTAGTTGAAACATGAATACTGAGAAAGAAGAAGAATGTCACTACTCTTAATATGAGTAGCACAGATGCAGTTATATTGTGGATGCATCTAGACAGCATTTCATGTTAGAATTGGTAATAGTATTTCGAAACTTACCTTCTCTAGTTGCAGAATATCACCTAAACAGTAAAACGTTACTCCTGTTACAGGAGAAAGCATCCACACATTTCCATTTTCATAAAGTCTTCATGTCGTCTCGTGTGAAGATTTGAGTTTGTCACGGATTCTCATTTGATAACATGTAAGTTTTCTAAACTGTAACCGTTCTGTTGGCTGTGCCACTGTCAGATTCCTCTTGCAATATTTTTAAGTGGTACTTTTACTTGAAGAGTTTTAATAATAATTTAATTAGTTGAAAGCATCCTGCAGAGAATATTGCTATTCCTCTTGGATTCACAATCTCTAGGGCATGCAACTAGACACGCAGTTATATGCAGGCGACTGCTTTAGAAGAGGTACTTCTGAAATTCGGGAAGAAGTGGCAAGTGCATGTTCTCCGAATGGACCCTGGTGTCTGCCAGCATCCCTCTGGTAATTATCTCCAGATCCTGTGCCTAAGATGTGCTGATCACAGCAAATTTTGGGGTCCTGGGGTTGACTTGTTTCCTGGGGTCATGGAGGTTGCTACTTTATTTGGAGTGTTTCTGGATCCAAAGATTTTCATAACCTAAGAGAGATTACCTCTTAAGTATACCCACTTGATTGATTTTTTTTTTTTTTTTTTTTCCTATTTTAATCCTTGTTCTGTGGGGTCTTAGTCTTGGCTTGCTAATTTGTTCTACTTTGTGATCAAAATATTTCCTCTCACTGCATTTTGGGGCTTTTTTCAGTTGAGGTGAAGCAAATGTTTGTGAAAGTATTATCAGAGTCTAGGATGAAAATTATGCGCTTCCAGTGATGCAGGTGAAAACTACTTTGTGGTAGGCACACAGAGTACTGGTGTGTTAATAGGCTCGGAAGAATGTTAAAAGACAAAAAGGAAAACAGGTCTCTAGAGGGGATCTGAACTGTCAGACCTGACTGCCACATAGATCCTGTTACCTCCAACAAAGATCAGCTCAAAGTGTTGGATTGGTTCCGGGAAGCTCTGTTTCCATCTTCCAAGTGTTGGATGAGACCTCCATCCCTCTTTGTGAACTGGTCCTAGAGTTTTATAAACTGATTTTAATAAATTGTGTTACAACATTCCTTCCTCCTGTCATCCCTGGGTTTGTTGAGATGTTGCACAGTTTGTATTGCTTTGCGAGGTACATCTGTGTTGAAGGTGATGCGAAAAGGGAGAAGGAAAATGTTCAATGATGTCCACGTTCAAAGGCTACCCAACTTTGAGCAATATTTTTTAACGATTACAAGGGTTTGGCTTTAAATACCAGTCTCTGCAAACATTTATTTTTAAATTATTTCATGTTTAGCTACGTATCTCTGATTATAGCCTGTCCTGTGTTTATCATATCTCTCCTATGAATTATGTAAATATTAATCCCTACTTGTAAATGATAATACAACGAATGAAGAGTTGTGACGTGTTCAGGGTGCAGCAGCTGGGATTAGAGCCAGATCCAAGTTTCTGTCCCTTTAATCTAAATTTTTTGAGGGGTATATGTCCGTGCTACCTTCCCATCTTAGGGTGATACCTGCTCGTGCTATCCCAGTTAGTAGGGCAGCCTGTACAATGTGGTGATGTCCTGGCTGCCTTGAGAAGGGCAGTAGTGAAACTGTTGCAACCCACAGTTTTGCTTCTGTCTTGCCCAAAGTTTGAGTAGGAGCTCTTAGTTTCCAGCTGATGTGTTCATTCTTGTCAGTTCAGTCTGGAGCCTGAAGACACGTACCTGTTCCTGAGTGGTTTTCCATAGGGAACCGTAAAGCCCATCTGGGCCTGATTCCTTCCTGTGGGGTTCCAGTCTTTACCGTACTGCAATTCAGAAGCTGGAGCGATGGGCTTTAGCACAGCACCTTCAGCTTTCAGTCCCTGTAGAGTAGGACAGCACCATCTCATTAAGTTTGAACTAACAGTTTCTGTGTTCTGCCCTGCAGTGACAACATCCAGGAACAATGTAAAGCCCATTGGGAACCTGAGGAGGGCCTCCAAATGGCAGACATGGAAACGTATGCAAGTATTGTACAGCAGTGTTTGTGTTTATTTTGCAGAGTCATAGAATTGTGGCTTGGAAGGGCCCTTAAAGATCATCTGGTCCAGCCTTTCTTGGGAAAAGCACAATCTAGATAAGATGGCCCAATGCCCTGTCCTGCTGAATCTGAGAAGTGTCCAGTGTCGGGGAATCCACTGCTTCCCTGGGGAGATAATTCCAATGGCTGATTGTTCTCATTATGAAAAATTTTCCTCTTGTATCTAATAAGACTCTTCTCAGGAGTAATATGTACCCATATGTTTCCTCATATGGCAGCTTCCCTGTCATCTCTGATCATCCTTGTGGCACTTCTCTGGACCCTCCCCAGGCTGTTTGCATCAGTTTTGTGTAGCAGGGACCAAAACTGAACATAGTCTTCCAGGAGTGGTCTGACCAGTGCTGAGTAAAGTGGGATAAAGACTTCTCTCTACTGGTGATGCCCT
>JAVSBS010020383.1:0-20306 GCA_033124195.1 Coracias cyanogaster | reverse complement strand
AGGGACTACAGTTCTCGTATTTTCAGCTGTAGTTCCTAGCATACACGGCCCGCAGTAAAAAACAGATACTAGGGGTAGATGAATAAGTACATCGTTCTGATTTACAACAAAAAAAAAAAATCATAAAAAAAATCCTGCAGGATCAATTTAACTCAATTATGTTTTTTTCCTGGCTATCAAGGAAAATGACACCCATTCTTCCTTTTGTATCTGATCTGACTAGGAAGTTTCATCACTGTATATCTTTGCTGATTCTTTCTCCTGTACATATTCACTGCTTTTCATTTTGTCTTCATATGCAATTTATTCAGTAAATATTCACATCATTTAGGATAATGGAACTGTTCAGAAGCCTTTTTTTTTTTTTTCTAAGAAGCTGAAATTTAGGATGAAAAGCAGTAGAAATCAAAGTATGCATCTTGAACTCTCTGTGAGTTACTTATTCTGAAAGTGCCTGGAACATCAAGTCATTCAAGCTCTTTGCATCAACAATGCCAAGAGAGTTATGACATCTTTTTGTTGAAAAAAAAAAAGTCTGTCAACAACCTGTTTAGTTAGCCCTTTCAAGTTACCTCAAGGTTAGGGCTTAATCTGGGGCCCATGCAAACCATTTCAACCTCCTTAGCAGACTTTAAAAGAGACAACAGGAGCCTATTTCAGTGACAAGTCACCGGAGCGCAGGTCACAGACTCCTGAGCTGGCTGTCCCTTTCCCACAGTAGAAGTAAGAACAGCACTACACGTGGTACCAGTTCTTGGCCTAATATTGCTATCTAGAACTGCACTGCAACAAAAAAAACCAGTAACCAAGCCCTTTGTACTTGGAATGAGCTGCATTGTTCACACGTACCAAAACTCAGATTCTCAAAAGCCCTTGTCAGTACAAATCACATTCTCACAGCCTAAATTCTGTCAGACTTTTCTCTTCCTCTCCTGTTCACCATCACCCCCCATTTCAGAAGGAGTTTGACTGATTTCAGTGACAGCCAAAGTTTTATAGGACTGGTTCTTTGGCTGAACTGGAGAAGCCTGGTGTAAGTCAGCAGGGTGACTCCAGTGCTTTGTTTTCACCTTTTCAAAGGCCAAAGAACAGAGCTCCTGCTCTTTGGACTACCTTACTGTATCATTCAGGTCTTCAGGAGTTCAACATAATGACAGACAGCTCTGAGAATTAATAGGATACTACCGGCTCCTGACATTAGTAAGAATTTTCAGGAAATGACTTGACATGATTAATGCATAGTAATTTCCCTTTGCTTTTTAACAAGCTTGGCATTTGTAAATGAACACTTACACCAGGCAAGGATGTTTATGACTTTTAATACGCTGTTAAAGACGAACTGATTCTAACAAATTGTCTCATATTGGATACTTCAAAGCTACAGAACATGACAGGGAGGTGGAAAACTTTAAAAATACCTATAGTTAGAAAGGATACTGTATAAACACCCACCTCGAAGGAAAATCACATGTACATATTTACACAGATTATAGACTATGAGCAATTTTCCCACTATCCTCCAAATGCAAAAAGCTAAATACATTGCACATATTAACAATATAGAGGCCAACTGATGGAGCTGGTTGGCAGCATATCTCATCCTGCAATCAACAATGTTAAGCTGGTCTTGGTTCTGAATGCTCCCGCAATCTACCTTCAAAATGTCTCCTGTGTTCTGATACTTCCCTTTTTGACCAGTAGCAATTTTGAAATAATCTGAGCTAAATATTTTATTATTTTAGCTGGTTACATCCTAGATTGACTGGAATTTTATTCACTTTTGTCAAATCAATTTTTGAGATAGAATTTAAGAAGAAATCTTTTTAGTGAATATTGGTACTTGCATCATCTTATTTTGAAAATTCTTTATCATTCTTATGAAATCAAAGACTTTAATCTTTAGCAATATGCAACAAAACTTGAAATATTGGTTAAGTTTCTTCTTATTACTTTTTTCATGATGTCACTATCACAAATCGTTGCAGCATGCTTATTTTTCTTGTTTTTCTCTAGTTACACATTTCTTTTTCCTCTGAGCTTCATTTATGTCAGTCAAATACTAGAAAATAACTTACGAATTTTAATATGGCTTAATTTCTATTGTCATTATTGGATTTTTCCTCTAACCTCTATTTTGACAAATACATTTTTATTATAAAGAATGGACAGCATATTTTACTCTGTATTTCAACTATAGATCAACAAACCTTAAAAATAAGCAAACAGTTCACCATAAAACAATATGGTTTAAAGAAATCCCATTTCACTTCCCTTGAAAGGCCACCTCCAAGCTTACAATGAAGTAGTGTTATTCTTGTCAGATAAATAAAGTAAAAACATGCAAAATTTCCTCATGGATTGTCGTCTGCCTACTATGTGCTACTCAGATGTTAATTTTGGAAGTTGCATAGAATCTTGGGTTAGTTTAGACAGAAATTGCATGGCTCTGAAAAAAAAAAAAAAAAGTTTGGCTTCCTGTTTATAGAGAAAGGATAAAACAGTACTCCTTCTGTGGTGTAAAAATGGCCGCATACATTCATGCCCTTATCTCCAGAGTGAGTCAGAGAAATGGATATTACCCTGTACAATTACTAAAAATGCAACAGTTAAACAGATCATCCATCATCCTCACAGTATTGTTAGAAATATTGAAACTGTACCTTAACTTCAGCCACATAAGTCAGAGACTATTTGCTATATTGTTAGCAAGATGTTCATAATTAGTATGAACTTCTCTTTTATGCTCTCTTCTCTTCCCTAATATGCTTTTTTATTGCTTTATTTTTTCCTTATTTTTAATGATAGGAATGAAATGGAAAAATTATGTGAACTCAGTATTCATATTGGCAGAAAACATTGTAAACAGATTGTAAATTGATTAGTTGGCACACAAAGCTGTAGAGAAAAATATTTATTCCTTTGAAAAACCTGGGGTAAAAAAACAATTTTTGTTTTCATATTATATAAATATATCTATATATAAAACATATATATTTATATAATACATAAAATATCTATTATATCTATTATATCTATTATATCAAAATATAAAATAATTATGGAAAAAACCTCCTCTTTCTTCAGTTTGCTGATTTTACTAGTGGACAGTAATTCTGCTCAGGGAAAGTTAGTGCACTTCTCCCCCCAGAAAACGCCTAATGAGTAGTTTTAAAATAGCACTTTCTAATTAGATGTGAAATCATAGCTCTGCTGAAGTCTGTAAAAACTTGTTTCACAGATTTCAATTGAACAAGGAATTCACCTTCAAGAAAGCAAACTACATTTTCATCCTGACAGGATAGCTTTAATTAGATTAAGTGAATTAACTTTTGATAGAGGAATGTATTTGAATTTTGAGTGTTAAATGCCGTTTTAACATAAATAGTTTTGTGGGGGACTAAACTATAAGATCTTGACGGCTCAATAGTATTACTCTTGGACTCTTAATGCATACAAATTCAAACGCTTAAGAAGAAATAGCTATCTTTTATATCTATAAAAATTGAAGAAAACAATGACCATGCTCTACCTACATGGAGGAAGTATCTCAATCTGCAAGGTGTGCATTTCCATCTGTGAACTGTTCAGAATACCAAGGAGGAAGGGAAAGAAGGGATGGGACACTTAACACCCCTGAGAAAAAGGGATCTGCCTTTAGCATAGTAGTGACTGATTGTCTTCACTGGGAGCTGATCCATACCTGTACTTCTGCTGTCAGGATAATGAATAAATTTTCCATTTAGGAATCACTAGATAAAAAGGGAGAAAGAACATTACTTACTTCTAGAGCAGGTAAAATTTAGGGTATTTGGAATAAAAAATAAACAAGAAAAGCAAACAAAAGAACAAAACGAGACATGGGGCCACCACAAATAACAATTAATTCAATGTTGGTTTCGGATTATGGGTTTGACCATCAACTGCTGAACACAGTGAGCAATGATCCATTTACTGACCTACAGGATGCTTCCTTATTTTGACTTGAAAAAGTAAGTGTTCCCAGGAACCTGGTCTTAGGGGAAATGAAATTAATCTTTCTGAAAGAAAAAAAAATCAATCCCAAATGTACCAAAATGATCTTTGTCAATGAAAAATGGTTTTGTCAAAAAAGTCCCAGGCAAATATGAATAATCCCAAATGAGAAATTTAAGAGTTTTGTTGCCTATCCTGGGGCATAAATACATAAAAATATCAAAATTAAGTGGATTTTAGGGACTATTCAAAGTAAAATAGAACAGGAAGATAATTCAGTGAGTACAGAATATCTCTAATGATGACAAGGTAGACATTTTAGCAGTTGTAAAATTTTAATAACACTGTGGGGCTTCACTGACTTTGAGCCCTGATTCCCATGTTAAAGATTTAATCTTTCCTTTTAACTGTGTAAAGCACCTTGCAGTTTAACAGGTCTTGAAGGCTTTACATACTTTGATAGTTTCTATGAAACTTGAGTTATAATCTCCTGTTAGCTGGAGTTCTTTCCTTTCTATCTAATTTTTCTTCAAAGCAAGAAGTACAGTTTAGTGCAATTGTTTCTTTAAGTACCTCACCAGGAGTGGCTGTTAGTCACTTACATGAATTGCCTCCACTTAAAGTGCCAATTTGCACAGCAGGACCCTGCAGAGCAGTAGTAGTAAGATGGGATATTTAAAACAGTATTAAATAGACTAAGAAAATGAGTACTGAAGAAAATGTACTGAAGAAAAAAGCTGTGAAAAGGGGGTTAGAAATGAAACTGGAAATATTGCTGATAAGGTGCAAATCATGGTGCACTCTGAAAGCCAGATGCCATACCAGTGAAACTTTTGATAGAAGAGAGTGTTTGAATTTTGAATGTTCAATGCCATTTTAACATAAATAGCTTTGTGGGCGTGTAAAGATTGATTTTAAGAAAAATGGTTCCTTCTGTCTCAGCTGTTCCCAGGAGCATGGGAAATCCATGTTCAAGCCTGAACGAAGGCTGAACGAAGAAATGAGTTTAACCTAGCTGAATTCTCTACAATCTTCTTACTAGAAGTGTAGTGGGGAGGAACTCCCAAAAACCCCAGTCACTTGCAAACGTGACATGAAAACTGTCTTCCTCAGATCACAAGCTGGAGTTCTTCGTGGCAGACACACAGGAACACTAAAAGGTAACAGTTACTGTAACACATACTCCATTCAGTAATGATTGTTTGCAGGTTACAAACCATCCATAAAGTAGGACTTCTTCCAGAGCTACTCTTTGCTGTCACAGAATTCTTCCTTTCAGAAGAGCAAACACAGCAATGTGGAATACACTCACACACATCTTACAATGAATCCTGAATGCACCCAAGTTATTCCCTCAATAGTTTCTTTCTCCTCTTAGCTATGTGATCTCTTCATCTTTCTGAAAAGGAAAATCAAGATAGACATTCTGATGTATAAGCTAATCCGTATATTCATGAAAGGAAACAGTAGAGGAAATGCTGATAAATCTAACGAGGTAAGCCTTATTCTAAAACTTAGATAAAATGGGTAACAGTAATTTTTTATTGTTCAGTTCTCTACAGACATGATTCTTTTTTTAATCTGTTAACATTGACATTTATTGCCATATTTAGAAGCCTTGAAACAGCAGGTGATAACAGGCTTCATGTATTATTATACGCTTTGATCCTTTGGACTTACCTATAGAAAAAAAAATCACTTTCTCATAGTTTAACTTTATAGGCCAACAGTGATTAAGTTTTCCATTTTAATGTATATATTTGTGAGACTACACTACATCGATGAGCCTTATATTTGTTCATACATGTTAAATATTGCTAGAAAAGCTTTAACCACCATAATATATTATTTTAAATGGGTTCATTTACAGAACAGCTGCACAAGATCTTAAGACCAACCGAAGTGTAAAATAGAGATAAGGATTCATCTTCCTACACATGCCCAAGAAAACAAAGGCTTTTTTATATTTTACAGAAAACACTGCATGTAGGTCTCCCAGCCCAAAAGTCTAGGAAAGAAGCCCCATCGCAGCCTTTGAACTGGCAGCTCATGCCAGAAAGCATCCTGCGTCTGGTAGGCTGAGAGGCCTCCGCTTGCCAGAAACAAAACCAAAAGATCGGGGCCCAATTTTTCAGAAAAAAATGAGCTGCTTTTCTCTGTGAAAATAAACGGTATTTTTGCCTCCGTCCTATTCTTTTAAAGGCAATCAATAAGGTAATAAAATGGTTCTTTGCTGCCCTGAGTTCAGGTCTAGATATCTTTGTTTAAACAAAACAAACATTTGAGAGTGGCCTGCTTCCAAAGCAAGCAGTGTGTGATCCGACTGTGTGTGAGGGCCACAGCAGCAGATTTTGTAACAGGAGGAGCTAACGCTCTGCTATCCACGCTCCGGTGAAGGTGCTGTTGCAGCACACAAGCTCACTCATAGCCTGTTCTGCTAAACACAGACACACATAATGAAAAGTGGTCCCTGGCTCCAAGGCCTGACACTCAGCACACAAAAGCAGCAGATAGATATCAGATGAGGAGCAGAACACAAGGGACAATCCCTTAATGGCATAAAAAGCAATTGTCAAGACTTGTCAACTGCTTCCTTTGTCTTCTGAATACTATTTATTCCTAGCTACCAGGGGGGAACTATTTTGCAGGGTGCTTTTTCTAATTCACTGTGGTGCCTCGGATGAAAGCTTGAAGTAGAAAGCAAGCGTTAATAACAAAAGAGATAAAGCAGAGATGGACACAAAAGCAGTGGCCTTATAGTGAACATGCTGAAGTACAGAGTCAAGAGCATCAAATGAGAATGTTAAATGCTTTTACATAGAGATTTTGAGTGAAGTACATTTGCAATAGCAAATTCTCATAGCTGAAGAATTTGAATAGAATACCTGGTGGGTTATGGCAATAACCACATATTCCATAGCAGAAGCTCTATCATGTGTCTTTCATAACTGAAGTATATTTGAATAGAAAAAGATTTGAGTAGCGAAGTCTAACAAAGCATAAAAGAAGACACAGATTTCAGAGTGACTTTTTAGTTTCTCCCATTGACTTAGTGTCTCATTACAGTTTGGAGATGTGAAAACTCAAGAAACAAATAATGTAGAAAATAGTCTACAAAGGGGCAGATAAGGAATAATATCCTAGAATAGTGATTTTCTTCACAAAGAATAAGACATTAGGGAATAGATTAAGTAAAAAGACATTAGTTAGTTTGATCAGGATATTGCCTATGGAGAATCAGCACAGCTTTTTGTCCCTGTCTCCTTTCCCTAGAGAAGGAAAGAACATAATGCTGAATGCAATGGGTCTTATCTAATTTTTTTTGCTACACTTAAGTTAGGCTAGATCAACTGATGGCAGGATTAAGGCAGGGAAGTGAGTTGAAGAGTGAAAGAAAAGTAGCTATTTTGTTAGCAAAATCTCTGGTAAAGAGGACTATTGGGAAAAACACTTCATACTTTAGCTTTGTGGGTAATCTTTTGAAAGGATACTACCTAAAGTTGCCTCTGGGATTGAAATCAGGTGCTCCCGTCTGCTGATTCAATGGCCCAGCCATGAAGAAAGTGGACAGATAATAGCAAAAAGTCCCTATTTGATGTTCCTTTGTAAGGGGGAAAAGAGATAAAAATCCCTGCAAACCATCTTTACATCTGTTTGAATATAAATCCTGTTTTTCTGAGCATGAAGAATTGGAAATGTATACCCTGCTGAAGTGTCAGTAAGATCAAAGGTGAAGAGAGCAAGATAGCACTGATCCTATAAGAAAGCAAGAATCAGAGCAGAAACATGAAGGGAAACTTGCCAGAAGCAAGAAAAAGGTAAACTAAAAAGTGTGCTTTTATTTTTGTTATTGTTCAAGGAATGGTAAGGCAAGCTAATGTACTAAGCTAAAAGCTTTCAGAAAGTCAGTTCCCCTGGTAACTTTCACTGTTCAAACACTTGTTCCTTAGCAACTCCAAAATAACTTGTCTCTCTTCACTAAGGTATAAGTTACCATACACTTAGTGAAGGGCTACAGTACATTTATAGGCAGACAGCAAAACGGATCTGAGCTTCATCCACACTTAATAATAACTTTTTCACAAGCTTGTTGCCAAGCAGAAGTTAAGATCAGAGATAGAGAATCTGGTTAGGTAGGAAAGCTTACTTTTTTCCATGTTCTGGGTTTGAAAATAGGTCATGGCTAGAAATAAATAGTAATATCAGCCTTGGAACATGCTCATCTGGTGTTGTTTTTTTAATGTATGACTGATTTTGTGGACTGTAGAGATACTACAGAATTGCTATGAGCAATCATTTCTCTAGCTGCATGCAACCTCTGCAAATGCTAGTCAGATAGAGATGAATGGTGCCATTGGACAAAAAGACAGATAGTTGCTATGAAAAGGATATTTGACATTAATGGCTATTTTTTTTCTTATATGAGCCTCAAAAGTGAACTCTCAAATCAGCTAATACTGGAAATGTCTTCATATGGATGAATCCCTTTTAAGTTATGCCTGTTTGCAGAAGCTGGCCAGATCAGAAACAAAATTAACTTAAAAATTGCTTGCCTCCTCTGTTCTTGGTGATGGTTTCCGTACACGATCCTTGTTTAATTCTGTCATGGGAGCAACACTTTTAGCCAGGGAATGAGATCACTTGCCAAATAAATGAATTAGTGCACCTGCCAGTTGAAGATAGTTGATGTAGGCCCACTTAATTTTGGCTCAAATGAAGCTCAGAAATAAAAGCTCCTCTAGTGAGAACAGGTTTTTAAAAGTCTTTTGTAATCTCAGTCATAGGTTTGCTGATCCTGTCAAGTGGAAGATACCATAGTGCTATCAATTTTCCCATTCATGATATGTAGACTAGGATTGGGCCAAACATGTCATCTTTGTTTGTAATTAATTTCATTTTTCAGGAACTTAGGGATGTTGTAACTATGAACAATTTTGTTATGCTTTCATGGCAGGTGTTCAGTTACCTTTAAGCAAGTCTTAAAGGTAACACAAGGTAAATCACTTCATTCTCACAGAAAAATGGGCCAGCAGACCAAATACTAATGCAGCTAATAAGGTACCATTTCTTGTGCATCACATCTACCACTTAAGCCTAGACTCACTGAACAACAAAAGGCAGATGATGCAATTCACAACACAACAGAAGTCTAGATAACCACCTCAGGTCCCTACACAGTGTGTGGGAAGGACTAGAAGAGGAAATGAATAACAGACTAGACAGATTACTTAAAAGCCCACAAAGATATTCTGTATGCAGCTGTTTTAACCACTGAAGACAAATCTATGGCTTAATTCTTTCTTTTAGACCTTACACCTCTACCTGTTGTAGTCAAAAAAGAAAAATCCACATCCTACAGGGGATGATGCACCTTCTGGGAATATTATTTTAGGAAAAGATAATTCATCCCATGGGGTGAACTTTCTCCGTTCCCTCGAGAAGGAAAACAAACTAGCTTTTTGTACAAAAAAATCCTGGGGACAGCAGTACAACATAAAGCATTTTTTTACCATTGACAAATAGGATGTCTTCTCAGTAAGTCAATTCCATTAATGACAACTGTTAATTGTTAATGTCACATGGCCATTGTCTCTAACTCTTTTAGGCATTTTCTAATACTTGAATTTATAACTAGTATCTATCTTCTGTAGAATATGGATTTATTTGTTTCATTTAACTGACTCCTACAAATGTTTTTGCATCATATTTATGATAATTTATTAAAAATAGTTTAGTAAATATCCCCAAATAACCACTATTATCAGAATCATTGCTGCATGGAACTAAATCCTGTTACCAAAATCTTTTTGCAAGATTTAGATTTTTTGTTAGAACTTGCAAACTCCAGTGAAGCTTTTAAGTTATATATCTATTAAATGCTTGCCACTCAGGTTCTCAGAAAGATTTTTTTCCCTCACTAAGAATTTGTAAATAGTGATCCCTGCAGTGTAGTCTGATGTCTAAGGTTGTGTTTTGAATTCTGAGAGAAAACCACCCCATTTTCTCCAGCTTCCCACCCACCTTGATTATGTTTCAGACAGTTTCACCTGCCACTCAAGACAGTTTAAAGTAAGACCCATAGAAGGACAAATCTACATTAATCTCTCAAAATTGTTGTGCAGAATTTCTAGATTGTTATTTGCCCAGTGCAAGCTTTAGGTCTCATTAGGTCCAAATAATTTTTTTCTCAGAAAACAGAAGAAATAGGAATATCAACTTTCTCTTAACCCATAGCACAGAACTCCCATCATTTAGGAGCTCCAGGTAAAAATTTTTGTTGATAACAACAAGTAGATATGGGTGTTCCAGATTAAGTGCGATACCATCTACTTTATGGACTCAGCTTTCTCTTCCCCAGTTCAAGACTATACAAGCCTTTTTTTTAAAGGGGACCAGTGCTAAAAACAAGTTAGTGAATGCCAAATCTGGTATTTTGAGAACCCCAAAATAGTTGTCGTTGTGTTAACTAACATCCATGTGAGAAGTAGGACATGGAGCTTGTCTTTTTTTAGACAGGAGAATTACGTGGGTCTCTATATTCTAGATGAATGCGCAGACATGGACTTTCTGGATTAAAGGTGTGTGGATACAGGTCTCCTCTGTACAGGGGCTGATCTGGTGGCCATGCCCCAGGACTGCACTCAGGTAAGGACCTGTGTAGGTGCATGCTTGGCTTATCTTGTTGCTCAATATTGTAAAGATCTGAGCGGTTCTCAGTATGACAAAAAGCAAATGTTGGAAGTTTACACACTTTTGCTATTATTTTTGGGGGAATATCCAGAGTCAGGGTTTTGAGGGTACTTTGACACCTATAGGGAGGGGCTGACAAACTGATAGGAAAGTCTGATGGTTTGTGAGGATAAAGCTCGTATGCCCTGTTTTCTACCAGGAAAAAAACACTCATTCAGAAAGAATACTTTGAAGTACCACTGAAAAACAGTGTGATGCTAGAATTAAGATTATAGAGGTCTTGACAGGGGAAAGGATTTGCACACCAGGAAATTTGATTTCTAATATAGCCCTGCTGTATCATTTGTTCATCATAAAATGTAATAATTAGGTTTAGATATTGGCCATAATTTGGCAGGCTTTCTCAAAATACTGTTATGTTATGGACATTCCCTGCTTTGGAAATGAGTAAGCTGTACTTAAAATGTCATAGCTTGTTTCTGGAGTTGTTAACATTTCAGAAAACTAGATCTTGGAATGTTTAGGGATTGATTTTCTAACTGATGAGTTAAAGCACAGGTGACAAAGGCAGATCAGTCACAAGGAAAGAACACCAAGAACAACATATTCCAAAGCATAAAATGAAAAATTTATTATGAAGTCCTATGTTATCACTACTAAAACATCCCCGACTTGCTAAAAAAAAAAAAAAGTGCAAAACAGATAATAGCATTTGTCTAAGACTTAATGTCTTAGAAGTATTCTGCTTGTTAAAGATACATTTCCAAGAGATAAAGCCAACACATTATTCTGATAATATTAATTATATGATTGTATGTGATCACAATAAAATTGTATTTATTATGTGCAATAGTATGGTTTGTGAACCAATGTATGTGTTCTCAGTACTTCAGAAAGGCAAATTTCACAAAGCTGGAAACATGAACAAAAAACAGTAAGAAGGGAAAAATAAAAGGCAAAGATAATACCAAATTGCTTAAATAATGCTTCATTGCATTCCTAATATCTGTAATTATCTTATAAAGAAAAAAAAAACATTCTGATGATTAAGAATTCAGAAGATAGTATCAGTACAAGTATTTATAAGAAGTAAAAAAAAATAATTTTGATAACACAGAAGTTATCAAGATATGTGGATTATTGATACAGAAGTAGTGAAGTACTCATGAAAAATTTACTGAGAAGGAAAAGGGCTCATATAGAGAGAATGTTTTCCCTATACCAAGGACAAGAGCAGTGTGAATCATCATTGGATCAGATAAATGCATTCTACACTATGAGAAAGAAGGAAGTTAAAGGTGCTTGTAACTTACAGGACAGAACTCCAAAATCTTATCTAGATGCATCAGTGCAAAGCTCAGATAGAGAACACACAGTGAGGTCTTGATCACTGGAATCAGGGACATATTTTCAGTGTGACCAGCCTAAGAGGATGCATCTGAAGATAACAGAATCATGTGGTTTAGTCAAATCACTAAAGCTGCCTGTTTCGATAACACTCCTTTCAGGGAAGCCAAAGCATCCAAATGTCTAACTCAAACAGCGCTGGACTAAAACCAGACATAGATCTGCCTCCTATAGGGCTGTGGGGTTGCCCACTTGAATCTTCATTTCCTAATTTCATGTAATTTATATTGAAACTTCACTCAGGACTACCACTACTTCTCACAGAGCAGGGTTGTCCCTGAGCAGTCATCAGAATAGTCATTCATATGCTCAGACTGATATTTAATGAGTTTCTCTGGAGAACTTATTTTTCCATGAATGTGCTGGTCCATCAGCGTGGTTTGTTTATTGCAGGTGTAGTGACAGACCCTTTTTTGGTACCTTCCACAGGCATATGCCTTGCCAGCACACCATGAAACAGTATTTATCTTTCTCCCTTCTCAGCATGGCTTGGATCCATAATTGAGCCCTTAATTTCTTTTCTCAAAGAACAAAAATCTGCATATTAAACTGCCAGGTGCAATGTGATGTTAATGACTGAGTAGTACATAATTCTGTGGTATTAATAGCTTTTTCTAGGCATGTATGTACCTGTCCTATTCATTAATTCTTTTCTGACTGTTACATTATTCTTTCTCAAACAGTGTTTTTCCTTCTATCTATTGAGAAGCTCTTTGTGTCCCTCTTCAATTCTCTGCTCGCTATAATTAGTTTTAAATAATATTTGCTTAAATTAGAGAGTTTTCAGCCTTCTACACTGAATGAAATTTCATGCGTTTAAGTTGAGTATCCCTTTTGATACTTGATAACAAAAATTTTTAAAGCTTTGCTAATGATTTATCATGCAGGTCAGAAACTGTAAAATTGTATGTTAAAAATTGATCTATGGTTAGTTTTCAATGTTTTTAATGCACACTATTTCATTAATAACGTGGTAACATCAGAGCACTCAAAGGCGCTAGAGAAGCTACTGTAAGGAATTGTAAATGAGGGCTTGTTACACACTTTTAAAAGGTTTTATTTTTCTTTTTTTAAGCGAAGACAGGATCCAGATTTTTTTTTCATGATTCATCAGGTTAATAAAGTGTATCTTTTGTATCCTGAAGTCAGCGTATCCTGAAGTCAGCTGCAATTCCATTTTCCTCAATCACAGTCTTTTTTTCTGAAAAACAAGTGTTTGCACCACTGAAAAAAAGCCGAAAAGTCATTAAAATGAATACTTCTTCAGTCCCATTTTTATAGCTCAAAATGGTCTGAACATGATATCAGTGACCACCTCTATCCTGCTCTGTGTGGGAGGACTATTCATACTGGAGCATCCTTTCTGCTTTCTTCATCTTGGCCTCAAAGGCTTCTCTAAACGTCCCGAGTTCCATTCAACTCCAAAACAGATTTGTTCCCTTTCCAAGTTCCTGTTTCACAGTAATCATTCCTTCTAGCACCTAGTGCCACACTCCACCTATCTGCACATTGCATGACCTGTGGAAGGTCCACTTGCCATCTCTCTGTTCTCTAGGCATGGTACAGATCATCTACTAGTAATCGAGGGAAGGGTGGAAGAGGCTTTTCCTTCAGAGAAAGCCTTCACAGAGTGCAACCATGGAAGATGTATATGTTGGGAAAAGTTATCTCTTGGGCTCTGCCTTTCATATCAGTCAATGCAACCCATCACAAACTCAGTGCTGTGCCTGGAGTGCATCAGTCTCTTCTGCTGCAGGAGCTATACAGACAGATGCATCTCATGCTATGATGTGCATATATCACATCATCATATGGTCAGCCACTTGAATGGACCAAATTTCATCTATGTTCTTTCCCAATACTTGACACGTTGGCATGCAGAGTCTGTGAGCCCAGGAGAGAAAGCAGTTTGAGTCACCCATGACTATCCTGCATGTAGATGTCATATAGCGCAGAGTACCTATACTGAGCACATCAGGTGGGCTATGTGAGCAACACTCCAAAAGCTTAGTTTCAGGGCTCAGGTCTTCTCTTATGTCTTTGTTTGGATTGTAAAATGATAATTTATTTCAGTTATATAACGTCTGATTCAATGGGAGCTGTGCTTAAAATCACTTCTGTAGGATTCAGCCCTGTAATTAAGTTACTTATTTCTGGACTAATACTGTATTTCTTACACACCCACATCTCGCTGAATTACAGAGGTGGGCTCACTGCCAGAAAACATTGAGTGAGCCCTCAACCGTCATAACAAATTGAGAACACAGCTTGTTTTATCAATGATAATAAAAGTCATGACATTTATGCCAGTAAAACACCAGTTCACATCTGTTAATAATGGTGGCTAAACTTGTAGACAACACCTGTTTTACTTGTGAGAACAAACTATGTGTGCCACCATGACTGTGCTCAGTGTCACTGAAATGCATAGCACTGCATCTGTTTACTGGCAGCTCTCCAGAAGAGTAGATGTGCCACTTTTCAGGATGCTAGATAACAGAATACTGTTGTAGATCAGTTCAGTCCATTAGATATGAAGATATATAGGCCCCCAAAATGTAATGATAGGACCCCTGGCAGTGAGAAACAAGGAGATGTTTGAGACTACACAGTTTTGTAAAATCTTGAATTAAGATGTGTAGAGGATGGAAGGTTGGCTAGGTATGTTGACTAACATATCACATAATTCAGTATTTTTCCATTCCTGAATGATATATTTTCTGATTCTAGCTAAAATAAATGCACACATTGCACGTATGGATTTCTGACAGAAAAAAATATGATGTAGGAAGAAGACATAAAGATCTGAATGATTATGCATGGTGACTAATAATGAAAGCCTTGCAGAGAAGCTTAATGAGAGTGAATCGAATCCAAGCAGGTTCACTTACGTTTGACATGAATTGTGAACAGACCACATCATTCTAGAAGAAAATCTACTCACTATACTTACACAAACTGTACAAGAAATCTCACAATGCAAAGTTCAGCTGTGGCATAAATGTATTGATTACATTGGGGTTTACTTTTGTCATTCTTCTTCCCTGGATCAGCTGCCAGGATGGAGACAGCCCTTCCCACAAAGATCCTCTGAGCATATGCTCTTTAGTCGGAGGATCCAGGCAAGGACAGCTACAGAGCCACTAACTTTCTGAACTAAAGTAATGCAAATAAAGGAGCTGTACTATTTAAAGGGTGACCTGGATCTATCTCACACAATGAAGAGCGCTTTGTACAATGTCGTAGGGATAACACATAAACCCCCAATTGTTTACTTTTAGATATATAAATGAATGTTCACACAAACGTGAAATAATCATGTTTGTGGTATTCTATGATCTAGGTGTAGATTTCTTTTCAAAATTTTATCTAGATGATCTCTCTAGGCAAAGTCACTGGGACTTTAAGTCAGACAGAGTGAAGAGCATAATCTCCTGGTGGGGACAGACTGCATTCCTCTCTGACTGAAGTCATGCATGTCAAGCTGCAATTAGGTGGCAGCAATGGTAAACCAATTAATGTTTTATGAAAGTTAAGACCTCACGCTCCACTTCAGGTAAGTTGTTCTTTGTAACCAAATGCCCCAGTGGTCTGTATATTCAAAGGATGCATGTATTATCACTATTAAAATAGTGGTTGTTAAAATACTTTGCTGATTTTGTTAAAGACAAATTAAAATTATCACAGCTTACAAATAGTATATTTATATGCATGCAGGGACTGTCAGAGTCATCAGGTGTGGCAGCATGCTCCCTGCAACCTGACCTTTATTTCCTGTAACCCTGCTCAAGTGATAAATGGCTGCATTCGGTCAAAGTGGATTCAGGATAGACAGATAATAACAAAATAGACAAGGACTGATTTGAGCAATGCACACACCTAACCACAGTGCTGGTCAATGTCCAACTCAAGTAAAATTTGGGAGAAATTAACATCTTTAATCAGTATGCAAATATCACTATAAGTCAATTATCTTACTCCATAAATAGTGGGCAGTTCAGAGCCCATCGAGCTGTCCTGTATGGCAGTGGGTTGCATGCCAGGATCTTCCCTTGAGTAGGAATGCCTCTCAAGGTTACTTCTCTAGGCTGAGAGATTGCTTTCCACAACAGATTCTTGGTAAGTGATTAATAGCATGCTTTTTTTTTAATCCTAACTTAGTGATAAAAGAATTGATTGCACATATGTAATCCTCTAGACCAAGTCTAAGGCTCAATTAGATCTAGCAGTACCTAGACTCCTCTCTGAGAAGGAGTTTAGAACACAAGGGAGTCCTTTCTGAATCTTATGTCCCAATGGGAGGGTCTCTCTGACAGTTTTGTCTGTTCTCTATGCAGTAAATAATATAGCGTACCTTGTCAGCAAATCTTGTTAAACCACTGTCGCATTTATTATCAAACTTTGTTAAATCGCTGTTTTCTGTCAATAAACTTTTTACTACTTCTCTCTTATGAGTGAAGTGTGTCACTCCATTCATGACATCAGGGCAGCCTATGTTTGGCATCTTATCTGCAAAAAATCTTTAACTGGGAGACAAAAGCCAGGAGAATTGCAGTAGCTCTTCTGAGTGCGTAATAAAACCAATAATGCTTAGTTTCTTAGTGTCTTGGAGGTCATATTATATTACTGAGGTAAGAAATAAAATCAAGAGATTAAATAAAAGTACTAAAATAGTCTGAGCTCTGTGACTAACTTCCGTATGAAGCTGAAATCCTCCTGTGAAAATAAAGCCATCTGTGAGGCTGTCATTACAAATACTGCATCTGAAAGTAACCTAGAAATTCCAGGCTGTTTAGTGAGTATCCCAATTACTACTGAATCAATATATTCCTGCCATTAAAGGAAACAATATCCACTTTTTTAAAGAAAACGAAGACTCTTACAGATCTCATGGAAGCAATATAGAAGAATTGCCAACAGACCTGCACTTAAATGGCTAAATTCTTGGTACTGTAGACAAGGTCAATAGATCTAGAGAAGTTACATCACACATCTAAGTTGTTCCGGCAACCAGCTGCTCACAGAAAGAATTTCATTAAGCTATGGGGTGTTGTAGGAATAGTTGTAGTATTTTAGACCACCAAAGAAAATCTTAACTCTCTACTTCATTGAGCTAGGAGCCTTTGAATAGCAATCAATTAAAGAAATCTGGACAACTCCACCTAGATGCTCAAGCAAAGCCATGCCAGTCCCAAGGACACAGAAGTTCACCATTGCAATGGTGCAACTTGAATATAGAAAATTTTGAGAAAATGGCAAATGAACAGTTTGATAATAACATAAAACTATAGTGAAGGTTACACTAGGCACACGTGGCATCACAGGAAGAAGATACTCAGTGGGCTCCGATAACCAGAGTTTTTAGCACATAGCATGAATAAACAAAGGGAGATCAAATTGTCAGTGAATGACAGGTGGAAACCTGCTGGCAGAGAGAAAAGGTGTATCCTGACCTAAAGCCTTTCACAATTAACCATTAAAATATCTTTGGTATATTTAAGTGATATTAGAGCTACATCAGTAAGCAATATACATTATTTGTCTAGGTGAATATTTCTGTAGTATTGTCATTAGACACTGAATGATAAAGAGTTTTGGTTAATAAAGGTGCTGCCAACTAATAATTAATGAAAGTGGCTGAACTGTTCATACTTCAACTTCTGACTTTGAGTCTTGTATGGCTCCAGAAAAGGCAGTTTTATTAACTTTAATCCGTTTTTAATTGGCTAAACATGATATCTAATTTTCAGGTAGCAAGACAATATAGAGAGTGAGTAGCATTCAATTCAGAACATTCTGAGGCTCTTGAGAAGTTAAAAAGATTCCTGAGTCTCTGACAAATATAAAAATTTTCACAACAAAATGTTCTCAATATAGCCTTCAATCTGTTTAGAACTTGTAAGGCGGTTGGATTTAAATTAAAAATAGGGTTTTTTTAAACCAACTGATCCGCCTTTTGAAATTATGTGCTATCTGGCAAAATTGATGGACAGTATCTTTCTTAATCATGCCATAGGACCTTCAAATGTATAGGGGGACATTTGCTTGTGCTAAGCAAAAATGTAGACACCAAGGAAAACAGTTTTTAAAACAAATGTACATTAGTGATTAAACACTCCAATTCCAGTTTTTGATTCATTAACTTACCCATCATCATTCTAATAATGCATTATTTTTCTTTCAGATTTATATAGCAAATGAAGGTTTCCCAATAAGTTCGTTGAAATTATTATAGAACGCTGTCTAGGTCCACCTACAATTTTAATATGCTAAATTATACTATAAACAAGAAATTATCACCCAAATAGTACTTGTTACTACTTGAAATAGATAAACTGCAGTTACTCACTGTTTTTTCCTTTTCCTGAATATAACAGGGTGTTGTGAACCTCTATAGTTTATGGTAACTTTATTTTTATGTGTAATACCTTATGTGAGTGAAGAATTCTTTGTTAACCCCGTATGTTGTATCATAAGGTACTGCACAAGACTGTTTCATTCTTTGTTTAGCTTCATTTCACCTTACCAGAAAAATGTAAACAGCTTTTTGTTGGCAGCAAATAGAATCCCTTTTTCTAATCTTTGTGAATAAAGGCTCTAGGAAAGAACTTGATTCTACTACATCCAAAAAGATAGTTTTGTAATCTTAACTCCAGCCTCAGATCATGAAGCCAGATATCGTAAGCCTTAGTAATGTTGCCTGAGAATTAATGACACTGAAAACTGAAATTATTTTTTGTTTTCTAGCAAGTAGAAGCTGCCATCTGAAACTGAGGCATTAAGGTGATAAAATTCCTTAAATCTGAGTAAGACAAACAATGGGAAACATAGTTTGGGATATGATATTAAATTTGAAATGAGAGGTTGACAGAAAAGTTATCACATTCATTATTACAACCTGTCCTCTATATTGATTTGTTGGTCATCTTTATTGTTGCTTAGTGTTTATCAACCAGAATCAATAATCATATTCAGAATAAAAATATAAAAAATGTTATATTTACATGTTGCAACACTCCAAAATTACTATACAAAGATTTTTAATTCCAGAACTGAATCATTTATAATATATCTGTGATCAGACCCTGTTTAAGGATCTCTGTGTAATCACACATTAGTTTCTTAGATCAGGTGTCTTGCCTTTGAAATTAGTAACTAAATTTTAAAATAATTAAACTTATTTAATTAGTAACACTGCCTGTACATCATCCCATGCTCCCCATCAGGCAGAATTCTCCCCCGTAATTGGGGCTAATATTTAAAAGCCAGTATGTGAATTTCAGGTCAAAAATAGTTCAGAGTTATCTGCATACATTAACTGCTATCATGCTTTCGCTATATGTTTTAATTCAAATACTATTCCTGGCAATTGCTTGTTAAAAGCTGAGTATGACTGCAAATTGAATTTCTGAGATGTCCTTTTCTTCTGAGGAACTGCCTAGTTTCTCCAGCTATTTTGGTGTTTTATCAAAAAATGAACATACAATGTTTCGAGATGACTGTTCAAAAATGATTAAATTGTTTTTGAGGAACCATTTGATGCTGGATTGTATTGCAAAGATATCAGACATCAGTAGATATTTCAACATATCCAGAAAGTTGAGTGTTTTCTGGAGCATATCTTGTTTGGAAAGAGGTATGCTATGCTGCTTTCAACATGTCCTTCCAATGTTAAATCTAAACTACTGAGATTTAGCACATGATTTCACTAAGTTTGAGTCAATGATAGTGAACATTTTCAGAATAGTGTCCTGACCCAATTTGGCCTAGCAATCTTCATTTCACAGCAGAAACCATTCTGTGTGTTTTTGCTGTTCAGTTCACACAGAAATCAAATGTTATAGAGATATGACACAGAGAGGTTTCTATAGCAGTTGATGCATGCTGTCAGAATGTCTTACAAAATTACGGAGTTTCTAAGACTTTTAAAACAACGTATGGACACTGATGAAAAAAAATCACCTTAAAGAACATTTCCTACTATTCTTTGTAACAAACTTTCTTCCTGCCATTTCTATTCCTAAAGAAAACAGTATCTCCATTATTAGTGTCTCAGCCTTTTCCGCAAGCACCTATACATATCATATTATCTGCTTGAGGGCAGGAAGGCTCTGCAGCGGGATCTGGACAGGCTGGAGCGATGGGCTGAGGTCAATTGTGTGAGATTTAACAAAGCCAAGTGCCGGGTCATGCACTTTGGTCACAACAACCCCCAGCAACGCTACAGGCTTGGGGAG